>JAYESA010000008.1:73333107-73585607 GCA_036927795.1 Iris macrosiphon | reverse complement strand
ATCTTGTACATGTACAAACACTGATTCTCACGGAGACTTGCTACTTTTCTAGGGAATTCTATGCCATAGCGTACCATGGTTGGATCTATTATACCAGTCGGAGTGGAGAGTATGTAGTGTAGATATGTAATCATACCCATCTTGTATCTTGTATAGTGTTAATCATACACTGCACGTATGATTAGCCAGGCCATAAATCTTGTATTTTATTTCATATTCCCAAGCCGATCACATGTTAAAGCTAGTACTCACACACGTAGTCATTAATATTCTTATTCATTGGCATATTGCTCATTATTGTAGTTATTCCAGTATTTCTTTATTATATATATTTTATTATATCTATTGTACATCTTGTATATTCACATCTATTTACTGTTACATAGTTTTTATCATTGATTAGAACTGTTATTAGAGATGTATTCTTCTCATTTTTCGACTGGATATATTTTTTCTAGATGACACTGAGGACTGGTACCCTACACATTATGGACCTCAAGATGTTGTGGGTCTAGAGTCTGAGACCCTGGCTCAGGAGGAACTAATCCCAACTGAGACAGTTGACCCGGGTTTAGTAGCTTCTTAGTATTCTTTGTACTAGATTTGTCTCCAGCTTATTTGTTAGTATTTTTCTTTCAGACTCATTGATGTATTATTTCAGACTCATGAGTTGTATGTGACTTTTCTATTCTTTTATCTAATTTGTGCTCATTTCTATCTTAGTACTGTGATTTTGTTAGTGGTTCATTATATTGCTAGATAGATTACCCATACATCATTCTACCATCGATTCTGTGGCGTAGGTTGGGCGTTATTTCCAACTTGCATCCCTACATCGGGTGCGGGTCGTGACATATTTTTAGTGGTGGCCCATGCAAGTCTTCGAGGTCGCAATTAGTGTGATTCGTAGTGGTACTCTTATTTGAGTACTATTACGAGCCTGTTTCACGATATAGGATATAGGCTGAGAATACTCGCTCACATCTAGGAAAATTCTTTGGATTCATTCAACTATTCTTTCTTGATATTAATACTTGATCTTTAAATTGTCCTTTTCTTGATGAGTATCTTACATCATGTGCCATATTGATTCCATTATAGCTTTAGCTTTGTTTGATAGTGGTGCTTTCCATAGTTTTGTATCTATTTTTTTTGCTCTGAAGTATAGTTTGGTAGCTGAGTCTTTGCTTAGGACTTGCAAGATCATGACCGGGGGAGGCATTATCCTGGTTAATGATATTTGCAAGGATCGAAGAGTTACTCTAGGAGGCCGGAAGTTGAGTGCGTGTCTACTTGTAATGCCACTTCCGAGTTATGACATTGTACTCGGGATGGATTGGTTGAGTAGGCACCGTGCTAACATAGATTATAGAGGAGGTAGAGTTTTGTTTGGTTCGCAGGGAGAGCCAGAGTTCGAGTTTGCTAGAGGAGCTGCAGAGCAGGGAGAAGGCATCATTTGTAGATCTATGGTGGAAAATAAGGAGTTGCCGTATCCGTTGATAGCAAAGTTCTTGGATATGTTTCCTGAGGAATTTTCAGGGTTGCCGCACGATCGAGATATTGAATTCTCTATAGACTTGGTGCCAGGTGCAGAACCAATTTTGTAACATGTCTATAGAGTAAACAACAGCGAGCTGGTCGAGCTGAAAAAGCAGGTAGACGAATTATAGGATAAGGGTTTTGTCAGATCGAGTTCTTCACCGTGGGGAGCCCCGATATTGTTTGTACCGAAGAATGATGGATCGGTGCGCATGTACATTAATTATAGGGCTTTGAATAATCTCACTATCAAGAATAAGTATCATTTGCCACGGATTGATGATCTGTTCGATTAGTTAAGTGGTGCCAAGATATTTTCTAAGATAGATTTGAGATCAGGCTACCACCAGGTGAAGGTGAAGCAGGTGGACATACCTAAGACTGCTTTTAGAACTCGATATAGTCAGTACGAGTTTATGGTGATGCCTTTTGGGTTGACTAATGCACCGACGATATTTATAAACTTGATAAACAAGGTGTTCCATTAGTACCTTGATAAGTTCGTGGTGGTGTTCATCGACGACATACTTATATACTCGAAGACACCGGAGGAGCATGAGGAGCATTTGAGGATTGTGTTGGATGTGCTGAGGAATGAGAAGTTGTATGGAAAGTTGTCCAAGTGTGAGTTTTTCTTGGACAAGGTAGAATTCTTGGGGCATGTTGTGACTGGTGATGGTATTTCAGTGGATCTGAAGAAGATCGTAGGAGTTGAATCTTGGAAGACCCCGAGTTTGGTAGTAGAGATCAGGAGTTTCTTGGGATTGGCAGGCTACTACAGAAAGTTTGTGCAAGATTTTTCGAGGATTACTGAGCCGATGATCAGACTCACAAGAAAGGATGTAGAGTTTGTTTGGACGGAGGATTGCCAGTTTGCTTTTGAGGAATTGAAGAAGATGTTGACGTCTGCTCCTATTTTGACGTTGCCATCAGGGTCTAGAGGTTTCACTATTTATAGTGATGCATTGGGGAAAGATTTGGGATGTGTTCTTCAACAGAATGGGAAAGTGATTGCCTATGCATCCAGGCAATTGCGTCCTCATGAGAAGAACTATCCTACCCATGATTTAGAGTTGGCAGCAGTCATATTCGCCTTGAAGTTGTAAAAACATTATTTGTACGGAGAGCGTGTGGAGATCTTCACAGACCACAAGAGCTTGAAGTATATTTTTATGCAGAAGGAGTTGAACATGAGGCAGCGTCGGTGGTTGAAACTGATGAAGGATTTTGATATATCTTTGCAATATCATCCTTGAAAAGCTAATGTAGTTGCCGATGCTTTGAGTAGGTATCCGGTAGCTATGTTCTTGACGCAGGATCGATATTTGCTGAAGGACTTGGAGAGCTTGGGCATCGAGGTGATAGTTCCTGGTTGTGCTATGCAGATGTGGGGATTGCAGATATATTCAGATTTTTTGGACAGGATCAAGGCAGCACAATATGAGGATGTATCCCTGAGAAGCATCAGAGCTTAGGTAAGAGCAGGATTGGAGGATAATTTTACGATTGCTGAGGATGGATCTTTGAGGCAAGGAGTTAGGTTGTGTGTGCCTAGTGGAGAACTGTGTGAGGAGGTATTGCAGGAAGTGTATCGCTCTCAGTATTCCATACATCCAGGTACCAACAAGATGTATCGGATATGCGAGAGAGTGTGTGTTGGTATGGCATAAAAAGGGAAGTGGCACAGTTTGTATCCAGATGCTTAGTGTGCCAGCAGGTGAAAGCCGAGAGGCACAGGCCAGGAGGTTTACTTCAGCCATTACCCATTCCAGAGTGAAAGTGGAAGCACATTACTATAAATTTTGTGTCCGGACTTCCACGATCTCCAGGAAGAAAAGACGCAATTTGGGTCATCGTTGATAGGTTGACCAAATCGGCCTACTTTTTGCCTTTCAAGGTGGGTTTGTCTATGGAGAAGCTAGCCGAGATGTATGTGAGGCAGATCGTTAGGGTACATGGAGTTACCGTCAGCATAGTCTCGGATCGTGATAGTCATTTCACTTCTCATTTCTGGAGAAGTTTGTAGGAGAGTTTGGGCATTCAGCTCAAGTTCAGTACTGCATATCATCCCCAGACAGATGGGCAGTCAGAGAGGGCTATTCAGACTTTCGAAGATATGTTGCGCACTTGTGTACTAGATTTCTGGGATTCTTGGGAGGACCATCTCCATTTGGTAGAGTTTGCTTACAACAACAGTTACTAGGCTAGTATAAAGATGTCACCTTTTGAAGCTCTTTACGGTCGGATGTGTCGTACTCCCTTGTCATGGGACGATATTGGAGAGAGAGTTTTGCTTGGGCCAGAGATGGTTGTAGATGCAGCGGAGAAGGTTCAGTTGATCAGAGACAGAATTCGTGTGGCGCAAGATAGACAACGGCATTGGGCCGATAGCCACCGGAGACCTTTGGAGTTCGAGGTATAGTTTAGATTTTGTTTTGTGCTTGTTCTTAGTTGTTTGTTATAGATTAAGTTCTTAAGGCTGTGTTTTGTTCTAGGTGGGTGGTTTGGTGTTTCTGAGAATTTCTCCGACACGAGGCACGATTCGCTTCGGTGGAGGCGAAAAGCTTAGTCCGCGATTCATCGGACCTTTCACTATTCTAGAGAGAGTCTGTGCAGTTGATTATAGACTAGACTTGCCACCTGCATTGGGGGGAGTGCACAATGTGTTTCACATATCGCAGTTGAGATGATATGTGGCAGATCCTAGTCATGTATTGGATCACTCGGAGATAAAGGTGTGCCCCACTCTTAGCTATCCAGAGCAGCCAATTGAGATTCTGGATCATAGAGAGAAGGTGCTGAGGAACCGGACTATTCCTTTGGTGTGCTTCGCATGGAGGCATCACTCTCCGGGGGAGTCTACCTGGGAGAGAGAGGATGAAATGCGAGAGCATTATCCATATTTGTTTGCGCCTTAAGGTATGTTTTCCTAATTATGTTATGTTCTTTCATAGTTTGTTCTGTTCTTTAGTTATGTTCTTTGATTATGTTCTGTTATTGCTGGGGGTAGTTTTTCGTCTTTGAATTTTGAGGACAAAATTATTTTAAGGAGGGTAGACTTATCACTACCACATTTTCTAGGCAAGAATATTTTAGTAATTTTATTTTTAATTAAATATTGTTCATAATAAATAATTATTTTTGTATTATTTAATTTTTGTTAGGTGTTAGTTATTTATTTTGGACATGTGTTAGTAGACCTAACTAGTTAAGTTTAGACTCATGGACCAACATGTAATAATTATTAGATTTGAGCCCAATTAGAAAGCCCATTGATTAGGAGATGGATTAAAATTAATTAAACCATTAGACTAGAAGCTTCCCTCCTTAATTATTTCTTTATGAGAGGCCCCAAGGGGTATATTGGACATTACATAGTAGCTTGAGGAAGGGGTAGAGGGGTCCGGCCTATTAAAGAGGGGGGAATTAATTTCTCTCCTCTTTTTATTTGAAAACAATATCTAGAATTTTTCTCAACCAAATTCCTACATTACCACTTTATTTCCCTACCAAATTTTATCATAATTTCTTTTCAAATCACCATTGGAGGCTAGTGGAACAAGGATCTAGTAGGAGAAAGCAAGGATCTACAAAGAGGAGCAAGGATTTACAAGTTTGAGGCCAATTTTATCATATTTGGAGGTTGCATTGGGAATCCATCTTCCAATAGGTACAATTTAATTTTTCCCCTTAATTTAGGTTCTAAATCTGAGATTTAATAATGAGAAATCAACCCATATGCATAGGCTACCCATAGGATTTGGTTTTGTGTTCATATGAGGCCTATTGAGAAAGTTATGGTACTTTTTGTGTCAATTTTGGAGATTTTCCCTCCGATACGGGACTTTGTACATGTCACATTTTGACACGGATACGTAAATTTATATTTGACTCTTCGTATTGTTCATAAATAATATATATGACTTGTTCGTGTCATTCGGGGTATGTTAGGATGTGTGGTGGACTCGTGTCGCATGTGTATCCTAAATTTAGTGGGATACAGAGTGATAAGTTCCATAAAATGTGCAAATTATTGGTAGATCTATTCTTTTGTATTCTTATTTCATGGACGAGTATAATTTTATATATATATATATATATATATATATTGTTGTTACATATATTTATGCATTAGATCTATATATATCTATTATTTATATGTGTGTTGTATATTTATGTAGTCATTATTTTACATATGTAGGATCTACTAGTTATTGTATATGCATATGTGGTTCTTATGTATATATGTGTATGGTGGTGAATATATATATTTATGTTTCTATGTGTCTTAGATCTATGTATATATTTATGTATATTGTATGTAGCTATTATTCTACATATGTGAGAACTATTTAATAGTGTAGTGTAGTGTATGTATATTATAGTATATATATGTTGTTGTTATGTATTATATATATATATATATATATATATATATATATATATATATATATATATATATATATATGTTGTTATATTATATATATATACTTATATAATACATGTATAAATATTATTCTATAGTTATATGTACATATATACATATATACATGTATGCGTAGTTATATACATATATAGATTAGTATATATGTATGGGTGTATGTATATTCATATGTAGTAATTACATGTATAAGTAATTATAGATGTAGTATAAATTATATAGCGGTATGTATATATACATATAAATACACACACACACACACACACACACACACACACACATATATATATATATATATATATATATATATATTTATATATATATATATATTATTTTTAGCGACAGCAGCAGCGTCGTAACAACACAGCAGCAGCTGTAGCAGCAACAACAGCAAAGGCGACAACAGCAGCGTCGTAACAACACAGCAGCAGTTGTAGCGGCAACAACAGCAAAGGCGACAGCAGCAGTAGCGTCGCAATAGCACAGCAACAGCAGCAATAGCATACAGCAGTAGCAGCGACAGCAGTTTAGCTACAGCAGAACCGTTGCCAAAGTAGTTGCAGCAGCAAGACCATACAGCGGCAGCAGCGATAGCAGTTCAGCGACGGTAACAGAACCGTCGCTAAAATAGTAGAGTATCAGAGTATCAGAGTATCAGTGTCTTCAGCGACAGTCAAAAGCGATTATTAGTGACATTTTTGTATATATATATATATATATATATATATATATATAATATTCCTAAATTGCTAATAGTATTTATAGTATACTATATGTATAATAATTAGTATAGCATGTATATAATTACGGGTAGTTAGTATAAACAAGTTTGGGGTATTACCTTGAGATACCAAGGTAAGTACCAAGGTAATTGGGGATACCCAAGGTATTGGGTTTGGGTATCAAGATTATGAGTTAATGTTGTGATGCCAAGTTGGTTCGAAACCAATGCACATATTTAATGTTATAAGTAGGATTTTATATATTAATAATTGTTTGTCATATATATGCAATATTTTACTTATTGATTTACGTATCCGGAGATACGGTATCCTAGTATTTAAGATATAATTTTTATGACCTAGACTTTAGTATTTTAACCAATATTTTTGGGTTAGACTTATGCAACCGAGAAATAGGTAGTTGACCATAGTTTGACTATAGTTGACCATAGTTGACTTAGGGTTGACCTAGTTTGACTTTTGCCTAGTTTAACGTATTTTCTTTTTGGAACCTTGTATTGATGTATTCCATATCTAGGTTTTCGAGATATCGTATCAGACATCTGTGAGACTATTCTTTGGACTTCAGGCGAGTACATTCTCTGATAGTTTCTTATTTATGATATTATCTATGTTCATTGTATCTAGTATAGATATCCATGTTTTCTTGACACGATGGTTACACGGATTGGTATATCCGGATCTCGTCATGAGATGTTATTCCTGGTTATATGGTGTATCTTGTGCAAACCTTGTTCATTGATTATCTTATGCATGTACAGACACTGATTCTCGGGGAGACTTGCTAACTTCCTAGAGAATCCCATGCCAAAGCGTACCATGGTTGGATCTATTATACCAGTCGGGGTGGGGAGTATGTAGTGTAGATATATGATCATACCCATCTTGTATCATGTATAGTGTTAATCATACACCGCATATATGATTAGCCAGGCTATAAATCTTTTATCTTGTATCATGTTCCCAAGCCGATCACATGTTAAAGCTAGTACTCACACACTTAGTCATTAGTATTCTTGTTCATTGTCATATTACTCATTATTGTAGTTATTCCATAATTTTCTTATTGTATATATCTCATTATATCTATTGTGCATCTTGTATATTCACATCTATTTACCGTTACATAGTTTTTATCATTGATTAGAACTGCTGTTAAATATGTACTCTGCTCCTTTCCTGACTGGATATATTTTTCCCAGATGACACTAAGGACTGGTACCCTACACATTATGGACCTCAGGATATTGTGGGTCTAGAGTCTGAGACCCTGGCTCAGGAGGAACTTATCCCAACTGAGACAGTTGACCCGGGTTTAGTAGCTTCTTAGTATTGTTTATACTGGATTTGTCTGCAGCTTATTTGTTAGTATTTTTTCTTTCAGACTCATTAATGTATTATTTCAGACTCATGAGTTGTATGTGACTTTTCTATTCTTTTATCTGATTCGTGCTCATTTCCATCTTAGTTCTGTGATTGAGTATATTGCTATTGTTGATGGTTCATTATATTGCTAGATAGATTATCCATACAGCGTTCTAACATCGATTCTGTGGCGTAGGCTGGGCGTTGTTTCTGACTTGCATCCTTACGTCGGGTGCGGGTCGTGACAAGAATTCTTTCGTATCAGTATTTGGATCATCCGGATCAAAACTTGGATCGGCCGCATCAAATACTAACTCACGTCCCAGGTTTTGCGGTTGATATTCAAAGTTATCTCCGAGAGTGGACACTTCTACCTCCATATTGAAGTCGGAATGATATTGCGAAAACAAAGGTTTTCCTTAAGCTACCCACTTCTAGTAGTTAGGTACAAAACCATTCTTGTAGAGTTGTTCCCTCACGAAATTCAACTCTTTGAATAGTATATTATGACATTTGACACAAGGGCACTTTATGATCGTCTCATCCATGAAATAAGGTTGACTACTAGCATATTTGAGAAATTTCTCAACGCCCGTCCTGAAATCATCTGTCAAACCAATCATACTCTTATGTCGCCAATTTTATATCCATGATCGGTCAACTAAGTAACGACTCATTTCTTTTGCATGTACCATATATATTCAAACTATATGGATTAAATACAAGATGAGTTAGGATATTTGCTAAAGGAAGAGTTAGGATACTTGTTCTACGCATATCCAAAACCATAGTTCTTCGACACTCATCCGAATATGGTCGATACACGCTTATATATATTAATACCCATATATAATCGGCAAGGGTGAGTACTATTTCATTCAATTTCAAAAACTATATATAGTAACTAAATTATAGTATATATATATATATATATATATATATATTAACTAGCTTTAGTAACTTAATAAACGGTTCGGTTCAGTTTAATTCGATTTTTGGTCCAAATTAAACTGACTAATGCTCACTCCTAACTGTGATTGTGTCATTATCAAAACTATGTTTGTGTCATGCGTCCGTGTTTATGTCATATGTTGGTAATCCTAAATTAATTTAAAAGCTACTAAAGGTTTAACCTAAATCAATACTAACCAATGTGTCTTGTGTCGATGTCAGTGTTTGTGTCATGTGTCCGTGTGCAAATCATAAGTCAAAATAACCTAGTTAGGGTCATTACCCGCTGTTTTGGATGATGGGCTCCGCCTAGGCTGTTTGACCGGAGAGGTGGGGTCAAGGAGGAGCCGAGGGGCGGAGTGGGATCGATGGGAGGGCCGGAGAAGGGGTTCGACGAGGAGGGGGAAGAGGAGGGGGCCGCCAGAGAGGGGGTCAAGGAGGAGGGGGGCGGAGAGGGGAAAGAGGAGGGGGCCGGAGAAGGGGGTCAAGGAGGAGGGGGGCGGAGATGGGGGTCAAGGAGGGGGGTGCCGAAGATGGCGCTGAGGAGAAGGCCGGAGAGGGAGGGTCGGGCGCAGAGGGGTCGGACGGAGAGAGAGAGAGAGAGAGAGAGAGAGAGAGAGAGTTTGGGGGGAAGAAAAAGTTGACACTGGAATTAAAACATTTTGTAGCGATGGAAGTAGTCCGTCGCTAAGACGTCGCTACAAAATACTCACATATCCGCTGCTAGTCAGTCGCTACTCACCGACGAAAATAGTTTCGTCGCTATATTCCGTCACTATTTAACTGTATTTTGGTAGTGAAGAACCTTTTTCAAAATTGCTTTATGCTTTTATCAATAGAGAATTATCTATCTTTTCTTTCTCCTTTCTTTTAGTTGAAGAACTATTTTTATATGACAAATAATAATAATAATAATAATAATAATAATTTTGGGTTTGTAGTGTAGATCTACCTAATCTCTATATCTTATTTATTACACGCGTTCTACCCTTCTTATGATATATGTGTCGACAAAAACTTTGATACCGCTTTAATACTGTCAATGACTGACAAGTGGGTCCCCCTCTCACTTAGAAAAACATGTCAGTTTAACTTTTAAGTTGGAGCCACATGTCAGTCACCGATGGTGCCGCCAACGGTATCAAAGTTTTTCCCATATGTGTCATGGTTGGGTGGGATGGATATAGTATAAGGAGATCTTGCTGAACAAACTAAAAACAATATTATTACAAATCTACCCTTTGTCGGATTGTGTGTTCAAACCATGAATCCAATTCCTCTACGCCAACTATTGCTTTCCTTGTCCCTAAATATAGTGACGAGGACCATGGCGTGTGTTCAAGTCCAAATTAATTCACTTGGTCTTGATGTATTTAACATGACATAAAAGTGTTGACTAATTTTTGACTCGTATTAATTTCGTTAACAAAAGTAACCTTCCTTTTTCAAACTCAAAATAATTTATTCTACTGTGCTTCCTCTCCTTGAGAAAGTAGTGTACTCTCCTTGACCTAAGGAAGAAGAATAGAGGTCTCTCAAAGCTAGTGGTACATTATCCGGTATGGTGGGCTCCACACAATGCTTGATTTAGACATGGGTCGGTTTGCCTGTGGGTACAAGTTTGGATCTTGGCTTTACTAGGTCGTCCAAGTTTCGGGATCTAACTCTCACCCTGATTGAGTCGGAGTCTCTACATAGAGAGACCACACTTATCTATATGACTCGCTTCGTCAGCGGAAATGGAAAAAAGTTTTTTTTTTTTTTAATTTGTATTTTCTATTGATTTTTTTTTGTGTGTTTGCAAATGTCAAAAGAATTTTAAAAATAAATAAATATTTAAATGTGAAAAAGTGAATTCTTAAATGTACGAAAAAAATCAGTTTTTTTCTTTCTTTCTTTTTTTCTATTGTAAATTACTTTCTTTTCTTACAAACATAAAAAAAAAAAAAAAAAAAAAATAATTTTTTTTTAACATAATAATTTTGCAAACTAAAGGAGGCCATACAGTTTGCGTGGCCATAGAGTTAGCGCAGATTGTTCCAATTAGTATCTCTGCGATCTATACAAAATATACAAATTTTTTATATTTCCATGTAAGTTGTTCCAAGTTGAGGGTATCCTACTTTATTTCACAGAAACTCTACAAACAATTTTTTTTAAATCGAACTAGATCGTTGTTACAGCTTGAAATAGTTGTAGTAAGTACTATTTCAAACAACATACACTAAATGGTTACTCTTCTAGTTTTTGATATTTATACTTATTTTAATTTTTGGTTTTTCGTTTGGACTAAGATGCTAGCGTGTAGACCAAAAAAAAAAAAGTTTAAGCTAAACTAATCAAGTGTTATTGTTTTTTTTTAGAGTTTTTACCGGAGCACTTCAAAACTTATTCGGAACTATACCAAAATATTTGTTCTTATTTACAAGTTTGTCACCATGACAACTTATTCGGGACTAGCACACTACGTACTATAAAAGCCAACTTTTTATTTTTGTTCTTCCTTTTTCATTTTTTGCTTCTTTTCTCTTCCAATTCTAAATATGTTAGGGTTTCATGAGTTGGAAACGAAAGCGCGAAAACCGTTCCCCGAACTAGAGAGTACCTGCGAGAGAACCGAGCAAAAACACACAAACCAAAATTGCCAAACGCAAATAACAGACACAAAAATTTTTACGTGAAAAATCCAAATGAAAAAAACCATGGGACGATCAGAGTCCAACCCTGAAAAGCCTCTACTAATGGAATAAGAAATACTCCGACTCCTTACAAACTTCTCACCGATCCAAACGGATCACCACAACTCTTTGGAATAGAAAATAGATCACAAACAAACGAAGAACGGAGATGACGAGAAAAGAATTACCCGAAACCGATCTCCACTTTGAAATAGCCTTCAATCTCTTCCTCTCTCCTTCCAATGTTGTAAAAACACTCTTGCCTCTTTTTGCATTATTTTTGAGATATATTTTAGGGCTAGGAGACACCAAATATATATAGCCTCAAACCCACAGATAGCATTCATATTATATATAGGAATACCCAATCCAAATTCAAATCCATTAACGTATTTCTATTATATGTAAAAATATTTAATCCAAATCTAAATCCATTGACATATTCCTATTATATGTTGGAATATCCAATCCAAATAAATTGAGGTATTGCTATTATATGTAGGAATACTCATTGCAACTCTAGGATATTTATCACATAGGTTGGGAATCCCACCCACTCTAACAAATCTTCCCCTTCACAACTATGTGGAGGGGGTCGTCATCTCGACGATCCGCCTGCAGTAATCAAATTTTCTCCTTAAATTTTTTTTTGTCAACATGTCTGCTCCGTTGTCATCCGTATGAACCTTCTCAAGCGCCGCTTGCTTCTTTTCAACCACATCCCGTATCCATTGATATCAAGTATCAATGTGTTTGGACCGGCTATGAAATGTCTGGTTCTTCACAAGGTGAATTGCACTCTGGCTATCGCAAAGCAAAGGGTACTGCTCTTGCTTTAGCCCCATTTTCTGCTGCAGCTTCTTCATCCACAGCAACTCATTGTAAGCCTCCATCCCCGCAATGTACTCTGCCTCTGTCATCGACAAGGCAACACACTTCTGCAACCGCGACTGCCACGATACCACTCCGCCAACAAACATCATCATATGGCCTGAAGTCGATCGCCTCGTGTCTACATCCCCAGCCATATCAACATCGGTATACACAACCAGCTTCGGCTCATCACCACCCAATGAATGTCTCCAACCGGCAGTGCCCTGAAGGTATCGTAGAATCCACATGACCCCACTCCAATGTACCCTTCCAGGATTGGAAGTATGCCTGCTAACTGTTCTAACTAAATGAGTGATGTCAGGTCTCGTACACACCATAGCATACATGAGACTCCCCATAGCTGAAGCATATGGAACCCGCTCCATATCTTCCTTCTCGTCCTTGGTAGATGGATACTGCTCCTCAGTGAACTTAAAGTGAGCCGCTAGGGGGTTACTCACTTTCTTCGATCCGTCAATCCCGAAAAGCTGAAGTACCCGAAGAATGTACTTCTTTTGGGACAAGTGTAGAAGCTTGGACTCTCTCTCTCTCGGCTAATCTCTATCCCAAGAATAGTCTTCGCTGCGCTCAAATCCTTCATAGAGAAGGCCGCACCCAGTTGGCGCTTCAACTCTGCTATCCTAGTGGCATTCTGACCCACCAGTAGCATATCATCGACATAGAGCAGTAAAATAATGAAATCATCCTCGGCAAAGAACCTCACAAATATACAGTGGTTCAACGTTGTCCGTGCATAACCATGCTCCCCATAAACGACTTGAACTTCCTGTAACACTGCCTCGGAGCCTGCTTTAGACCATACAAGCTCTTCCTCAACCGACAAACCAAGTGTGACTTGCCCTTCTTACAGAATTCCTTTGGCTGCTCCATGTACAACTTCTTCTCAAGATCATCGTGGAGGAATGTCGTCTTCACGTCCATCTACTCGATCTCCAAGTCAAAATTGGCTGCTAATGCTAGCACTACCCGAATAGACGACTTCTTGACGACTGGCGAAAAGATCTTATCATAATATACGCCCTTCCGCTGACCGTAGCCTTTAACTACCAGCCTCGCTTTGTATCGAGGGCTAGTAACATCATCTGTATGATTTATTTTGAATACCCATTAATTTTTTAAAGTATTCTTGTCCTTTGGCATTCGTACCAGATCATATGTGGAGTTGGTCTGTAAGGAACTCATCTCCTCCTACATAGCTTCCATCCACTCCTGCCTGTGTTCGTCTTCCATAGCCTCTAGAAAACTTTTGGGCCCTCTCTCGTTAGTCAGTAGCACATACTCATCCGGTGAGTATCTTGTAGATGGTCGACACTCTCTATCGCTCTTCCTCAACGGAACCACTAGTGCTGACTGTATGTAAACAGAATCCTCCCCTTTAGGAACTGCCTCCTCGGCATGCTCATCCTTATGAGGGTCACCCTGACCACTCTTAGTAGGCTGATGATCAAGGTTGGAAGTAACTCCATGTAGTGGCTCCCCCATAATTGGATCATCTATGATGTCCTCTGGAAACTGCTCGAAGAAAAGTGACTCTAACTCAGACAATTCCTTAGCCTCAGAAGGCATCTCGTAATCCTGAGTGTTGGTCATGGTCTGATCCTCGACGAATACCACGTCTATGCTTCTGTAGAATTTTCTTCCCACTGGGTCGTAGATTCTATAGCCAAACTCATCCCGACCGTAGACGACAAAGACGCAGCGCCTTATCTTCGGCTCAAGTTTGGATCTCTCGTCCTTCGGTACATGCACGAAGGCCTTATAAAAAAAATACTCGCAGGTGATTGTATGACGGCTCTTTGCCGTACCATACATTGTTAGGAATATTATGTAATACCCCGTTCCGTTCTAGCGGACTGCCGACTCAAACGGCAAAAGTGCAATTGTTCTGACCCGCTTTGCCTCAAACGGGAAGCAAATGATATCTAGACTTGTCCCTACAGGAAATTCAGCTTAGGCTTTCAGAGGCTCGCTTGACGTATCGCTCTACCGAGGCGAATCATCGCTAAGGTGTGTGGCTACGGTGAACTTGTCTTTGCTTAGCCGGCACACATAAAATACGAAATGATACATGCTAGTCGCTAGGTAAATCACCCCTGCATGCTAATAAGAATCCAACGCACCTAGCTAAGGGAATAATCCTAACTTGTATTGCTCATGCGAGAACATGAAAATGAAACATTGCTTATATATATGTTCAGACCCTCGCATGCTACCCTAGAACGTGTTGTTCGGGAAGTCCCTTACGATCTCGCTTCTCGGCTTACCTTCGGACCCGAGCTAACGTGAATACTTGTGTTTATACAAATACATGCTTATCTGCTTGTATGTTGCCTTGTTTTCATCCAAAACCCCGGGAGACTACTAAGTAGTTATTCCGTGCCTGAATGAACCTGCAAGTATCCGGGACAGTTAGGTCACCAAGATAATCACCGCCCCAGGGGAAATGCATCAAGGCAAAGTCATTCACTGAACAAAATGAATCATGCTATACTGCTTGTCATGTACTCGTGTTGCCTCAACAAGTTCCATATATATATATATCCTGACTCGAACTTGATCCATTTAACTTGTTCCATATATATATATATATATATCCTGCCTCGAACTTATTTCTGCACCTGACCTGATCCTGACCTATATGTCGCGAACAACTTGTTATCAAGTGAGATTTCGGATCTCTGTTCTTGTGGAAGGTCTCCGGGGCACCGGGCCGATCCGATCTGGAAAGGAACCCTGTTAGTCTGCCTGCTTCGGGCAGAATGGCTTGTAGCGCCTGTGAACTTATCCTTCATGCCATTCTTGCTCCCAAACTAAGTAGCCGCCTGCCTCAGAAGGAATGACCTGTAGCGCTCCTGATCTGTGCGTTGTATTTTATTTCCTTTCATGTGCTACACCTATCCTTTATGGCTATGCTAGCGACTCATGTTCATATAGATAAGTCATCCTCGCTTAGCGGCTATCCGCGTGCGAGTCATTGCATCGCATCAAGAACAACTGAACACCTGAACGATCTTGATATAACGACTCTCGTGTTTGCATATGCTATTGCCCCTGAATGTTTAAACATGCTCATGCTTGAATTAACAATGTTTGCCTTGGACAGGGAAAGTAAAATGGTAAGTTGGTAAGTCTCGACGTGTTTCCTCTCATGTCGCATGGCGCACTGCCACACGAACTAGGCTATTCAAATCTTGCATAAAACTGATCCTAAGGCAACTAGAAAGATAACTTAATAGTTGAGCACGGAACCTGTATTACGTGTTTGGATTTGTTGAGCGGGCGAGTAGCCTCTCCACCAGTGTATTCAATGTACTGATAATCCACCAGATTGTATGCAGGGTGTGAGAGAACCTCGTTCAGTGCGGATGCCTCCTTCGTGCGTGATAAGGCGTGAAGATCACTCCGAAGCAGCGGTGCGTTCGGAACTGAAGCACATATAGAAGACATAATGTTGGAACTTGCCTGAACATCGTCTGTACAATTATTCCATAATTGTAGCCACTTAGCACACTTTAACTGTTTTAGAGAGAGAGGCTTGAGCGAATTGTAATCTTGGCTATACGCCGCCTGTAACACTTGTTTATATCAATAAAGATCTTGCTTTACTTCTACTTGTGTTATTCAATGCTTCCGCTATATTGTCAACTCAGTGAACTTGTTACCGATCGCCTATGCGTTCATGACTCAGCTGCACTCGGACAATCTGTGTGACTCTGTGGCTTAGAACTCTTACCGTCAGCCAATGAACCATGGCCTTGCATGGGCGTGGCTCATGCTCGTGCGGCATCACGCCCGGATGGGTCAAAGAGATTGTTCCGCGGGAGCGCTGGCGCGGTGATTCTCGCACAGCGGGAATGGCCGATTTGCCTGCGGGAGATCGGGGCATGACATAATGGTATCAGAGCCTGGCTTCTACGCCCTTGGACTTTATTTCGATCTCTCTGTTTTGAAAGCTTGTTCGTGGGTTATGTGCACGCTCTCTCTCAATGCCTCGATGGGATGTTCCAACAATAAGTCTAAATACTTTCAAAATACGTTTTGAATGATATGATTGCTTATATGAAATCGTGATGCGAGTGGACTTTGTGCCAACCTGTGCGAACCCTTGAGAGTATCGCAGTAGCTTGTCTGATTTCACTAACTCTAAGTTTGGTTGAATGCATATGTTTGAGGGACGCCTTGAACTTGTGCACGATCCAAGACTTAAGAAAAATATGAAACTCGAGTGCTAAGACTTCGCTATCGCTAAGTTGGTGAAGTGCATGTGTTTGGAGCGCTACGAATACGTGTACGATCCAGACTAGCGATATGTTGATCTCGATGCTCGTGCAAGTGAACATCCAAATAAACAAGTACAACGACTTATGTAGGTTTGCCTCAGCCCTGTATCGTTAAATCAAAATTGATTAAAACGTACTGCTTGTCCTCAGTAAGTCTCGAGGACGAGACTTTTTCTGAGTTGGGTAGGATTTAACACCCCGTTCTGTTCTAGCGGACTGCCGACTCAAACGACAAAAGTGCAACTATCCCGACCCGCTTTACCTCAAACGGGAAGCAAAGGATATCTAGACTTATCCCTACAAGAAATTCAGCTTAGGTTTTCAGAGGCTCGCTTGACGTATCGCTCTACCGAGGCGAATCATCGTTAAGGTGAGTGGCTACGGTGAACTTGTCTTTGCTTATCCAGCACACATAAAATATAGAATGATACATGCTAGTCGCTAGGTGAATCACCCCCTATATTCTAATAAGAATCTAACGCACCTAGCTAAGGGAATAATCCCAACTTGTATTGCTTATGCTAGAACATGGAAATGAGACATTGCTTATATATATGTTCAGACCCTCGCATGCTACCCTAGAACGTGTTGCTCGGGAAGTCCCTTATGATCTCGCTCCTCGGCTTACCTTCGGGCCCGAGCTAACGTGAATACTTGTGTTTATACAAATGCATGCTTGTCTGCATGTATGTTGCCTTGTTTTCATCCAAAACCCCGGGAGACTACTAAGTAGTCGTTCCGTGCCTGAATGAACCTGCAAATATCCGGGAACGTTATGTCACCAAGGCAATCCCCGCCCCAGGGAAAATGTATCAAGGCAAAGTCATTCACTGAACAAAATGAATCATGTAATACTGCTTGTCGTGTACTCGTGTTGCCTCAATAAGTTCCATATATATATCTCCTGACTCGAACTTGTTCCATATATATATATCCTGCCTCTAACTTGTTCTTGCATCTGACCTGATCCTGACCTGCATGTCGTGGACTACTTGTTATCAAGTGAGATTTTGGATCTCTATTCCTGCTGACGGTCTTCGGGGCACCAGGCCGATCCGATCCGGACAGGAACCCTGTTAGTCTTCCTGCTTCGGGCAGAATGGCTTGTAGCGCCTGTAAACTTATCCTTCACGCCATTCTTGCTCCCAGACTAAGTAGCCGCCTGCCTTGGAAGGAATGACCTGTAGCGCTCCTGATCCGTGCGTTGTATTTCGTTTCCTTTCATGTGCTACACATGTCCTTTATGGCTATGCCAGCGGCTCCTGTTCATATAGATAAGTCATCCTCGCTTAGCGGCTATCCGCGTGCGAGTCATTACATCGCATCAAGAACAACTGAACACCTGAATGATCTTGATAAAATGACTCTTGTGTTTGCATATGCTATTGCCCCTGAATGTTTAAATATGCTCGTGCTTGAATTAACAATATTTGCCTTAGACAGGGAAGGTAAAATGGTAAGTTGGTAAGTCTCGACGTGTTTCCTCTCATGTCGTACGGCGCACTGCCACACGAACTAGGCTATTAAAATCTTGCATAAAACTGATCCTAAGGCAACTAGAAAGACAACTTAATAGTTGAGCAAGGAACCTGTATTACATGTTTGGATTTGTCGAGCGGGCGAGTATCCTCCCCACCAGTGCATTCAATGTACTAATAATCCACCAGATTGTATGCAGGGTGCGGGGAGAACCTCGTTCGGTGCGGATACCTCCTTCGTGCTGTAGAAGCATGAAAAATACGCTGGATAGCTCTACGCAACATGGCGATGCAGGGCAGCGTAAGCAGGGGACCTCAAGGCTATCAAGAGTGCAACGGAGCTTTTTCGCTGAGCATGGCGTAAAATATAATGGGACCGTCCGCATAAATGCAGTATGTCCAGGCTGCTTCAGCGTAGACGGGGTGCTTCATCGCCTCCATGGCGTAAAACTCATCCGCTTTCATGGCAGCGTTAAAGCGTACGAGGAACGCTTCGTCTTCCCCGAAATAAACCTGTCAAGTCACGCAGTGAACCTGACATCTGACTCCTGACAAAAAGTGCTGCACGGCTACCCAGACGATGGCTAGAAAGATGGCAGACCACTCAGGACGTGCCCCACAGTATGATGGCGGATCTCTATATTTAATGCAGAGAATTTGATTAAATATCATCGAACAGTCGTTTACTGACATCCCCTCAGCGGAGACTACTTTTACGCATACAAGGGGATATGCTGCCTTGTTTTACACAGGCAAACGTGAACTGTTTAAACTCGGCGGAAGACAAACAGACTGCCACGTCAAAAGCTGCTCTTCGTACAGGGCTCGAGGCACGTCTCTGCACCGAATTCTCAGAACGGTGGCAGGCCTTCGAAACATGCCTCGGCAATTAATGATGATGGCGGATCTCTGCATTTAATGCGAGAGATTTGATTATATCTCCAAGAGCCGTGATTTCGGCTAAAGACGTCCATATTACCTCGGCTTCTACGCCCATTCAGCTTCTATGCTCGTTCGGCTTCTATGCTCATTCGGCCTTCTGTGCTTATTCGGCTTCTATGCCACCAGGCTTCTACGCCTACTCGGCTTCTATGCCTACTTGGCTTCTACGCCATGGTGACAGACATTGGCTTCTACGCCAACCTCTTCTACACGAGGGATACCTACCTACGTGGCTTCTACGCCGTGATCTTCGTAGCGATTATACGCGTTTTGGCCCTTAGTTGGACCCGCGTCACACGCTTATTCAAAAGGTCATCTATATGCAGGCTTTTGTTATTTTAACCATTGTGTAAAAGGGTGCTGTACTTTCCACTACTCGGTTTCCACACCGATTGAGTGGTCACTGTCACCAAAACTCTATAAATAGAGACCTCTATCAACAGAGGAACAGGTCGAGACTTTAAAAATTGAACAAGGTCGAAACTTTGAAAGAAGATCGAACCACGGGTCAAAATATTGGAGATTGAGGAGAGATCAAAGAGCCTTTGAGAGAGAGAGAGAGAGAGAGAGAGAGAGAGAGAGAGAAGCATCCAGAGCTCAGGCAAAGATTAGCGATCGACGACATTGGCATCGTGCATCCATCCTCTTTCGTTACCTACAAAGCTGCTTTCCGTCTTCCACGACACTTCTTCACCATCGTGTAGTCTAAGGGCTAAAGTGATCGACTGCAGATCAGACACCTATAGCAATCATCTACCCAGATTAAATAAATTTTACTCCTACATCCTCGTATAGGATCAAATTGTACAAGTTTGTTTGTAAACCAAAGAAAGCGGGTTTCGTGCAAACCTCGTATTATATACATTTCGTTCTTTCGTTTAATACCACAAACAAGATGGCAACTCTGCTGGGGACATCTTTCTCTTCTGATGAGGAAGCGATTGCTCAACACGATGCGGTATCCTTGGGATCCGTAAAGAAGACACTGGTCGTCCAGTTCGACCAGTCTGCCTACGGAGACATACTTCGGATGGGGGGTAGCTCTCACTCTCTCTCTGTACAAAACAACAGGAAGCTGCGCAAGGTCTGGATGCCCAAGACGTCCTCTACCATCCCTGTGGACTCTCCGATCTCTCCGATCTCTCCGACCAATGAGGTTATAGCATTGCTCCCTCCGTGCCCTGCACGTAAAATTTAGTCTCCCACTACGCGCGGTACAGACAAAACTTCGGACAAAGCCTTAGCGCTAACCCAGAAGTATCCGCTGCGCTCTACGCGTAGAAACCAGTCTCCCGCTACGCGCGGTACAGACAAAACTTCAGGCAAAGCCTCAGCGCTAACCCAGAGGTATCCATTGCGCTCTACGCGTAGAAACCAGTCTCCCGTCCGTAGCGGAATAGACAAAACTTCTGATGATGCCTCAGCGCCAAATCGGAAGTACAAAGCACGCTTCGTGCGTAAGACAACATCTGACCTCTATGGGGAACCAGATGACCCCTGTGATCTCCACAAGGGAAAGCAAGCGGCAAGCTACTTAACTTCTCGGCATGTACGCCAGCAAGGGAATAATCTACCCGCCCTCCAATTTACGCAAGAAGCTGATGGCCGCCTGAGGACATCCTCAGCCTTACGCCAACCAGAGCGAAGCTCGAAATTACGCCAGGCGAAGTCCCTAAGCGTACAGAAGGCTCGATTGACGGAAATACGCGCTCCTCAGAGATTATCCGTCACCCAGATGGCCAATCTTTTTTATACGGGTGGCACAAGGAAGACTATGGTCCCCATCGTCCGCATACCTACCACGGTGAACCGAAAGAACGAGCAGTCTTCTTTGTCTTCTTCTGTAAATTCTTCTGACCTAAGGGATTATCTAATCCAGAAACGCAAAAACAAGAGTCATAAACGGACTTCAGTTCCCCTAACGGTCAAACGCGGGAAGATCTTATGGGAAGATACGTCAACGTCTAACGTCGTCATAACAGGTGGACCACATGAAGATTCCATCTTTATTATTCTACCAACTCGCGACGATCAGCATCCAATAATCTTCGGTCGCAGACAGGATACCCCGATCATACAGAAAGAATTTTGCGAGTCTGAAACAGGCAAGATACAAACCCACCGTTATAGCCTGTAAGCATTAAATATTATGCGAAGCATGGGTTATGATTTGAAGCTGAAACAAGGCCTCAACAATGGAAAAGGTAGACGAACACCGTTGCGGGGAAATTCTCACAATCAACAAGCTCGTTTCGGGTTGGGATATACTGTATCTCTTACAAAATGTAAAACTCCAAAATCTGATCCTGTACAACCAGAGGCGGCTCCTGTCGAATCAGTTTCTATGGACGGAGGCCGCGACATGTCTGGGGGTAACTCACCTCGACAAAACAAGGCAGCATCCAAGGCTAGGGGCAGAATGTCCTCAAAATTTGAAGATGATGCAACAACGGCAATCTTTCCGGAAGACCGTGAAACTAGGGCATCAGGAGCCCTACGACCAAAAGGGACTTTCTCCTTCAAAGAAGATGACATAATTGAAATCTTCAATATATTGAGGGAGGAACGCAAGCTTCAGCTACCCGACATCAGATACCCTGAGAGGGCCGGCGGAGTCGATGACCCTGATTATTGCCTCTTCCATTGGTACACCCATCACCCTACAAGGGCCTGCTATGTACTAAAAAGGAGAATTCAGGAATTGATCGACGCCAAGGTCATCACTTTGCATTTATAAATAAGGGAACGATCACTACAGAAAAATACCAGACGGTTGCCATCTACACTTAACACCCATACTTAGTCATAAGTACGCCAGTAGTGTTAAGTCCACAAAAAAACTGCCATGTCCATATCACCTCGGAGCAGACGTGTACCTCCATCTCCAAAGGAGTCACGATCAAAAGTTTGTCATGTTCATATTACCTCTGAATAAACTTTCGGCTATCCACTATCTTCTGATGTAGGTTGCCATCTATACTTAACACTCGTACTTAGTCATAAGTACGCCAGTAGTGTTAAGTCCACAAAAAACTGCCATGTCCATATCACCTCTGAGCAGACGTGTACCTCCATCTCCAAAGGAGTCACGATCAAAAGTTTGTCATGTTCATATTACCTTTGAATAAACTTTCGGCTATCCACTATCTTCTGATATAGGTTGCCATCTACACTTAACACCCGTACTTAGTCATAAGTACGCCAGTAGTATTTAAGTCCACAAAAAATTGCCATGTCCATATCACCTCTGAGCAGACGTGTACCTCCATCTCTAAAGGAGTCACGATCAAAAGTTTGTCATGTTCATATTACCTCTGAATAAACTTTCGGCTATCCACTATCTTCTGATATAGGTTGCCATCTACACTTAACACCCGTACTTAGTTATAAGTACGCCAGTAGTGTTTAAGTCCACAAAAAACTGCCATGTCCATATCACCTCTGAGCAGACGTGTACCTCCATCTCCAAAGGAGTCACGATCAAAAGTTTATCATGTTCATATTATCTCTGAATAAATTTTCGGCTATCCACTATCTTCTGATGTAGGTTACCATCTACACATAACACCTGTACTTAGTCATAAGTACGCCAGTAGTGTTAAGTCCACAAAAAACTGCCATGTCCATATCACCTCTGAGCAGACGTGTACCTCTATCTCCAAAGGAGTCACGATCAAAAGTTTATCATGTTCATATTACCTCTGAATAAACTTTCGGCTATCTACTATCTTCTGATGTAGGTTGCCATCTACACTTAACACCCGTACTTAGTCATAAGTACGCCAGTAGTGTTAAGTCCATAAAAAAAAAAACTGTCATGTCCATATTACCTCTGAGCAAACATGAGCCTCCACCCTTGGTCATCAACCTTCGGCGCAACAAGAAGCTGGCTGATGTAAATGCAACCAGAAACGGAGTTCCGGATGATAATAAACATCCTTTTTTCCAGTATATCGACGCTCAGATTCCAAATCAGGAATCCTCTCCCCATGACGATATAGAACCTATAGCGCAAAAATTCTTGGAAGCTATAGATTCCTATCATCCGTACATATGGGAAGTAGCATCATCATCCAATATCATCATGACATATAGACCACATGAGGACTCTATCTTCATTGTTCCGCCCGCCCGCAGCAATCAGCATTCAATAGTCTTCGGCCGCACACGCGACGAATCGACTATACAAGAAGATTCCTTCGATGACGATGCTGGTGAAATACAAGTTCACAGATACAGCCCGCAAGCCTTAAAGATCATACAAAATATGGGTTACAACTTGAAGCTGAAGCCAGGTCTCAACTATGGGAAAGACAGACGAATACCGCCGCACGGTAATCCCCACTATCAACAAACTCGTTTTGGGTTAGGGTATGCCATCTCTCTTACGACTTCCAAGTCAGCTGATGACACCTTTTCCCCTTTTCAAGACGTCTCATCGCCCTCCAACTCATCTCGTGCTCTCGAGCAAACATTACCAGTAAATATGGTAGTGACGGATCCCTTCGAATCAGACGAACAAGAATCCGAACTATTCAAGAATGATGCTTGGGCTCAGCAAATGGATACACAGTAGGAATTCTACTTCGAGCAAAGAGAACCTCCCACCAAAGATGAAGTTATCCAGATTAATGTTGGGGATAAACTTTCACCAAAGCCGATATTTATCAGTAACAATCTTTCCCCAGCTGAAAGGGAAGAAGTCATTCAACTGATAAGAGAATACATCGACGTCTTTGCGTGGAGTTATGAGGATATGCCAGGACTTGATCCAAATGTGGCTACTCATAAACTTAACATATTGCCGATTCAAAGCCTGTAAAGCAGCACCAACACCAGTTCCGCCCGGATATGATGGACGCCATTGAAGCTGAAGTCAAAAAGTTGATAGCCTGCAGTTTCATCCGGGAGGAACAATATCCCGACTGGGTCGCCAATGTTGTCCCGGTCATGAAGAAGAATAGGAAAGTACCAGTCTGCATCGATTACCAAGACCTGAACGCAGCCTGCCCCAAGGACGAGTTTTCTCTTCCCATCACAGACGTCATGATTGACAATACCTGCAGTTTCGAACGTATGACTTTCATGGACGGATTCTCAGGATACAATCAAATCAAGATGCATCCTGAAGACGAGAGGCATACTGCCTTTCGGACACCACTAGGGGTATATTGCTATACGGTCATGCCCTTCGGGTTGAAGAACGTCGGAGCTACTTACCAACGGGCTATGAGTAACATATTCCACAAGCATTTACGCAAGACAGTGGAATGTTACGTAGACGATATAGCTGTCAAAAGCCGCCTCAGGGTCAATCACATCCAAGACTTAAAGACGGTATTTGAGCTGATGCGCCAACATCAACTCAAAATGAATTCTACAAAGTCCTTTCTGGGTGTATCTAGTGGCAAATTTCTGGGATTCGTTATTACCGCCAAAGGCATTCAAGTGGACCCTGATAAAGTCAAGGCCATCTTGGAAATGCGACCACCCCATAATCTGAGGGAACTCAGGGGATTTCAAGGTCGTCTGGCCTATATCCGGAGATTTATATCCAACCTCTCTGGAAGATGCCAGCCTTTTTCTCACCTCATGAAGAAAGGTGTATCCTTCGTATGGGACAAAGCCTGTCAGCAAGCGTTCGGGGATATCAAGCGCTACCTCACTAGTCCGCTAGTTCTGGTGCCTCCCGTCGTAGAAAGACCATTATTCATGTACGTTCGAGCGATGGACCATTCTCTGGGAGCTCTTCTCGCGCAGAAGAACGATGCGGGACATGAACAGGCTATCTACTATCTAAGTAGAATGATGATCGGAGCCGAGCACCGGTACAACCCGGTGGAAAAAGAATGTTTGGCTCTGATGTTCGCTATCCAGAAGACGCGGCACTATGTCACTGCCAGACTATTCACATCATCTCCAAGATCAATCCTCTTCGGGTACTGATGAACAAGCCAAGTGTTCTTAACTCCCGACTCGCAACTTGGGCGAGGTTATTGACACCATATGACATGGTGTATGTCCCTCAAAAGTCCATCAAAGGCCAAGCATTGGCTGACTTCCTAGCTGCTCATCCGATCCCGGAGGCCTCCAAATTATACGAGGACATTTTCGACGAAGTTGCAGAATGCAGTTCCGCAATGGAACATGACGCATGGCAACTATTCTTCGACGGCGCCTCCAGGACTGGTCCCAAAGGAAATATAGTTTCAGGGGTAGGAATTATCCTAGTTACTCCCGATAAACTCGTCATCTATCAAGCATACTCTCTTAACGAGCCCTGTTCCAACAATGTGGCAGTGTACAACGCTCTACTAATCGGACTCCAAGTCGCTAAAGAGCTGGGGGTCAAATTTCTGGAAGCTTTTGGTGATTCTCTGCTTATCGTCAATCAAGTTAGGGGAATATATGAAGACCGAAATCCAGACCTCGTCCCCTATCACCAAGCAACGGTCAAGATAGCCGTGACATTCAAGGGATTCTTCCTAGAGCATGTACCTCGATCTCAGAATCTGGAAGACGATGCCCTAGCCAGTCTAGCTGCAGATTTAGCTACTCCTATAAGAAGGCAGATTCGATAATCCTTCTTAAAAGAGATCTATTTTGCGTGAAGAACAACGCTCACATCGAACGCAGTTACGCTATGAACACCGATCCTCCTACGAGAGATTGGAGAAGTCCCTTTATAGATTTTGTGGCATACGAAATCTTGCCCGTGGACCCTAAAGAAGCAGCATCCGTCAAAAGACGATCATTACGCTTCTACTTCGATGCATCTTCACAATGCCTATATCGCCGGACCTACGACGGACTGCTATTGAGATGTCTCTCTAATGATGAAGCAAAACAGATCGTCCGCAAAGCTCACGACAGCATATACGGGGCGCATCAACCCGGTCCTAAGCTACAGGATCGTATCAGGAGAATGGGCTATTACTGGCCCACTATGATCGCAGACGCAATCAAGTATGCCAAACGATGCAGGGCCTGTCAGGTCCATGCAGACTTCATACATCAGCCGTCTGAATATCTACATCCTACGGTTGCATCCTGGCCTTTCGAAGCATGGGGTATGGACATCATTGGTCCTATTCACCCGTCTTCTTCCAGAGGTCACCAGTTCATACTGGCCATCACGGATTACTTCTCCAAATGGGCAGAGGCAATCCCTCTCGCTGAGGTAAAAACTTCCAATGTGATCAGCTTCATCAAGCATCACGTAATTTATCGCTTTGGGATTCCCCGAAGGATAATCCATGACAATGGGCCTCAGTTCATCAGCCAAGCATTTCATCAATTTTGCAATAAAAATCAGATACAAAATGTCACCTCTACGGCGTATTATCCAGCTGCTAATGGTTTGGCGGAAGCCTACAACAAAACCATTATCAAACTCTTGAAGAAATTTGTCTCTTCGAACAAAAGAGATTGGAACGAGAAGCTGGAAGAATGTCTCTGGGCATACCGCACAACGGTCCGAGCACCGACAGGTTGCACCCCGTTCTCACTGGTCTACGGGAGCGAAGCAGTTCTTTCCATCGAAATCTAAATCCCGTCACTCAGGATAGCAGTCACCAATGAGTTAACTCGGGAAAAGAATGACCTTTTAAGGCTTCAAGAGCTAGAAGGATTAGACGAAAAATGCCTTCAAGCTCAACAGAGCATCGCGTTCTATCAAGCGCGCATTTCCAGAGCTTTTAATCAAAAAGTAAAGGAAAGAGTGTTCAAAGTTGGCGAGCTAGTCTTAGCTGTAAGAAGGCCAATGATTCTCACTCACAGGAGCAAGGGCAAATTTTAGCCCAAATGGGAAGGCCCCTACGTGATCGAGACAACGTTCTCAAATGGCGCTTACAGGTTAGCCCAGCCTAATGGAGACCTACTAATGGCTCCTATCAATGGCAAATTCCTGAAAAGGTACTATGCTTAACCTCCTCTGCTCAAGTGGAATAAGGCAAAAAAATCTCATTCTGACAAAACTACTTCCAAAATAAAACTAGTTGGGTCGTACTCTATCATGTCCATATGACCCCTGAATAGATACGCCCTGCTAAAAAAGGGTTTACCGAGAGACTATCATGTCCATACTACCTCTGATATTACTCTCACCCAAACCCATCATTTACATTCCAAAATGACGGGTCCACAAAGTCAGATGAAAAGCCTCTTTATTATTCCCCAAAAAAGAGCGGAAATACATTAAAAAGCAAAAGCAAAAGTACATCATGAAGGAGGAGCGGTCAAATCGCAAATCTGCTGCGCCAGTCTGGCCATCTTCACATTCCTGGAGTCCAAAACGGCAGCTCGAGCTCGCTCCCATCTCGTCTCCTCATCATTCAAGCCGGATAAATCAGACAGAGAATGTGTAAGAGCGGCATGCATGGCACTCGCATGTGCCAAGTTCTGTTGAGCTTCTTCCATCTGGCTCTATAACATATGTACACCGGCGGCTGAAGCACGAGACCACTCCTTCGCTAAAGCGAGCTCAGCCTCCAACTTATGGACCCTCGCTTCATTTTTCTCATGTTCAGCTTTACTCTTGGCCAACTGGGGAACAACACACTCTAAGAGGGTGTGCTCATCGCTCATCTCCTGCTGCCGCATCTCGAGGGACCTGCTCAGAGCTTCCAACTCTTCTAGCCTTGCAGTCAGCGAGTCATATTCATCCTGGACCAAATTGTCAACACTATCTTGGGATAGCTGCGAGTATTCGTTAATGGGTTGCTCCAAACCATTAACTACCTCTGCCAGGGCGTCAGCTAAACCAGTATCGCCAAGGTCCCTGATCGCCTCTATCAAAAACCGAGAGGACTTCTTCAGACGCTCAAAATTCAGATTCTTCTCCAACACCATTGATATTAGCATTTTCAAAGTGTTATAGAAAATACTGGTATACTGCTCGGTCAGCGCAGCTAGGCCCGAATGCACGCTAGGAGTGGCTACAATATTGTCGAACCTCGCTCCAAAGGCAACCGCAATCGACATGGCCACAGTCCTCTTCTTAATAGGGGGTACGACAAAAGAGGAAGCACCAACCCGCATACTCGAAGGAGGCGTTGTCGCAATGACAGGATCGTCCTCTTGAGGTATCGAAGCCTCGTCGACAGGCGAGCCGACACCCGAAGATGCTTCCCCTTCAAAACCAGGCACCTCCGTATCAACGCCAGGACCTGACACGGAGCCGAAGGGCGCATATACATTGCCCTCCCCGAAGAGGTCATCCCCTGAGAAGAAGACAAGAGAAATTTAATGTCAAAACACGATATTAATTTTCCTAAAGAAGAGGCACGAAAAGACGACAGTGATGCTAGGCAAGCTGTCATACCTGGAGACAAGGGCCTGCTAACTGACACTGGCAAATACTCTTCCCGGTCTTCGCCGAGATCCACTTGAGGCTCATCAACTGGAATCTCGCTAGAAGCGTTGACGGGCACGGCGGGGGCCTCTCCCAATGCTGATCCGGACAAAGGTATATGGAATCTTATAACCAGCCCCAAAGGCGACTTCGTTCCACTACCTGAAGCAGTAGCAGCGGTAGCAGCCTCCAGCTGAGATTCTCTGACGCCACCGGCTAAAACTGTAGAAGGTTCCTCTCTAAAAGGCGAGGAACCCCCAATCAAAGAATCATCCCCGACATAGGGAGAAGCAGGCTCACTTCCAGGAGCCTCAAGGCCAGAAATCTGGAGAGGACGAGTAACCAGCCTCTTCGTCCTCTTACGAGGGGAAGCCTCCTTCAGAGCGAGAGCCCTTCGTTTCCCGGAGACTACCAACGCCACTGCAGGCAGAGGTATTTTACCCCTCGGTACCGATACGAGAGGCTCATCCGGAGTAGCGGACTCATCGCCCTTGTCAGAAGAAATTGAGGGGACTTCAACCCTTCTCCCAAGATTGGGAGAGGGCACCCTAAAGCTTCCACCCATATTAAAATTATGATGGGAGGTATTCGTTGCCACATAGAACTGGGCATACGAATGCAGGATGCGCAGCTCCGTGGAGGGTGTGACGAAGGGCACAGTAAAAATTGCCCCGGTGCAGCCCATAATAAAATATCGCCATCCCCTCGCTCCATCGATGAGTCCACCTCTGGACCTGAATCTGGTGACGGCATTGCCCACATACAACTGATCATACCCAAACTGCCTGACAAACCGACTAGGCAGGCAGGGTTTGAAGAAGCAGTGATCTTCACTTCTGTACAGCAGGTGGGAAGGTCTAATACAGACCAACCAATTGAAGGCTTCAGGAGAAAGAGTGGTCCTATCTCTACCTGAGTCCTCAAGCCTAATCTCCGATTGGTTGCGATGAACCGAGGGGACACTGCAAAGGAGCTTCCAGCTGTGACCGTAATGCAGCACCCGCCGACAGTATAAAACTGTGAGCACATTCCAAGAGGATTTCTTGTAATTCAGCAAAAAACTCCCCCCCCCAAGCTACTGCCGGAACCGGGAGACATCACCCGGGGGTTATGGAAAATAAACCATCCCATCAAATACAGGTATGGTAATTCCACCCGGGGAAAGCTTTCACGCCGAGCTTCATCAGCGAGCAGCGCCTCAGTCATCGCCCTCAAGCCAGCTTGTATGCGGCACACCATGGCAGGGAGCAAGCCCAGTCTCGCCCCAAACACCAGACGCACTGCAGGCCACAAGGTGTTGCGGTGAATACGATCCGCAGATGTGATGCCGGGTACCACCAGTCGGCACAGCCATATAGAGAGGAAGCCAGCCAGTTAAGCTTCCTTGGATAGAGCCCTGCGGCAAGGCCTCAGATAACTGTAGGCCTTAGTACCTGCAGGGTATTTTCCTATCCCTTCGACGAGGATCTGATCCGGAGCCCTAGCATCCTCCAGGAGATCGTCGACTTCCTGAGCAGTCAGCACGCTCAGAGGATTCACAGGCTCATCCTTGACTTCCAAGACTTTCTCCGGCTGAGCAGCCCTAGCCCGGTGAAAAAAGAGGTAGGACGTCCATTTACTGGTGTGAGCCAAATCTGAAAGCTCAGCATAGAAGATGGTGCAAGCAAGGTAGTGGCACATCAGCTCCTGATACACTTTCGCTACCCGAGGGTATGAATCCCCCAACTTCCGGTTCGTGGGAACATACTCTTCGTACGGAGTATCCCCCATCGGCAGTCTCGAGATCTCTGCCATCTCATGAAGGGCCAACCCCAACTCCCCCAGTGGAGTGGTGAAAGTCCCGGTGAGCGAAATGTATCGTTCCATCAGTGCCAAAAATAGGTTAGGGTTAGGAGGTAACCCAACACTGGTGGCACTCACAGCTGCCAACAGACCGATGTTCTCCAACTCGATCTGAAAATGCTCCAAGGCCCAATCAACTAAGCGAGCCCATCAAAAATTTGTTGGGGTCATCCACCCATTGCATCGAGAATTCGCCTTGGGATATACTTCTCCGCGCCCCATGAAATCATTGTAGAAGGTCGACAATTACACCGGCTGGAGCACCAAGCTGTCTTCACTCGGGACACTGCCCGGGTACAATCCCCTGAACAACGTTACATGACCGGAAGGGCGGCTAACAAATAGGCCAGATCCTTTCTGGTAGAAGATCTTTCCCGGCCTACCATGAAGATCGGGAGTCAGCGTCCACGATATCTTCCTGGGATGAGTAACATGGGAGAATGTCGAGATGGGATAATCTCTCGGCATCTTGGGCAGACTCAAGACCAACTTCCTGGCAGGGAAAACCCAGAGTTCTTTCTTTGGCTTCGTCTGGGACTGCTTATCAATCATGTCCCCGAAAAGAAAGGCCGGCTTTATGTACTGGTCCCCGTCTACATACGTTAAAGGCTCTCCATTAATCATGTTCAGCAGTGTTCGCTCGCCCTGAGCCGATATCAAGATTTCCCTTCCTTTGGGATATTGGGGCCCGGAGATAGGAAATACCACATGGGACAGATCCTCCAGATAGTTGGAGTGCAGCAACCCAGCGGCAGAATCCATCACCTCGGCTAGCGGAGACATGCCCAAGTTAACTGCAAGGGTGCAAGAAAAACACGTCAGTTTTATACTAGACGTTACAATATCGTAGCACATGCTAAAAGGCAACGGTCTGAACTCTACGCCAAGACTGTACAAACTTGATCGTTTTCGCCGGAATTGTCATCCAGAAGCGTAAAATTTAAGTCGGCAGTATTGTCACGACCCGCACCCGGAAATTGGACATGAGTCGTGGGTACGTCCAGCCTACGCCGCAGCATCGGCGGTAGAACGCTGTCTAGGTCACAAACATAGTATATCCTGTCAATAGTCTCCACTCCGTACGGAGGACAAAGATAAATAAACCACAATGCTATATTATACTCAATCACAACTATAACATAATGGCACGATGAGAATTGAAAAGAGTTCTAAATAAAAACCAACCACAATAAGTCCAACTCAAATCCTGGGTCTAAATGACCTCACAAAGTCACGAATAAAATAAATACATCTCAGTCTCAGTCTAAAACAATAATGCTGAAAAGTAATCTAAGGACAGGCTGGTAAGTTCTCCTCTAGGATAGGCACCTCCTCTGGGATTTCTGGGGTGAAATTCTCCTCTATTCCTGGACCGTAATGAGTAGGGCAAAAGTCCTCCAGGTTCTCTGAAAATGTTGTTATCCAGTCAGGATTGGAGCGAAGCACAAGCACTAACAGCAGTTTCATTAAATTGACAAAGTCTATAAACAGTGTAAGAGATACAAGATGGAAATAAATGCTGAAAATGAGAAGTACAGGAGAAATGAAATAGACAATAGAGCATCTAGCAATGAGCAATAAATAGTGAATGCTAGAACAAGTAAATCTGAATAAAGATAAAACATCTAGCTAAGTGGTTGAAATATTAGTTTATTATGTGATCGGCTTGGGACTAAATCAGGCTGGTTATATATGATTAGCTATGATTCTTTTAGGTCAGGCTAACCGCATGGTTAGCTATGGTGCATATAGTGGTCAGGCTAATCATATATAACAGCTATGGAGCATATAAATGGTCAGGCTGCACCCGACGTAAGAAGTGGGGTGAGCTATGGTACATATAATGTTTGGATATGATCACATAATCTACTAATAGTTCCCCATCCCCCAGCTAGCACGATGGATTCCAATCACGACTCCTCATGATGGGGATCTAGGGTGCTAACTCGTGTATCCACAGTGTCGGAATCAAGTATGTAATACACTACAATTTATAGAAGTAATCAACAATGAAAACTGTCAGAGAATGTACTCGCCTGTGGTCCTGAGCAAAATGTGAGGATCGATGTCCAAAGTGGGATCACAATGACCTATATATAAGATATCAAGGTTAAAAATGTGTTTGGAATAATAAAAGTGATTAGCTAAGTTGAAATGAGGGTGTTAGTCCATTTCTAGGTCTATACTAGGTTTACCTATGATTAACTAGATCATTTGGTCAAAATCTAATTAATGCTAGTCTTATGCTAGTCTATAACTGCCATACTAGATATTATTAATACACAATTAGCTTATATAGTAAGGTACCATGATATCTAGTTAGTACCTAGATTTAAGTTGAAAACTTTAGTCTAACTGAGATACCACACATATCTTAACACTTACATACTGATACTTTAAATAGTATGCTAAAAATACTATGTTGCTAGTTAATACTTACCTACTCTTAATCCTAATCCTTAACCCAACTCAGTGTTACCTAAGATATATATATACTAGCTGCCAATGGATTGGATCAATTTCATATCCCAAGTCATGGCAACTATAGTTGCTGATACTATAGTGTATCAGCAAATACTAGTAATACCTTAACAACTCATCACTTCCCAATACTTGGCACTAACTTCCTACACAAACACATGGATATCCTACCCACTACTGTGAATGCCTCTCATTGCTGCTACTGGTACCTTGCTGCCACAGTGCAAACTGTACTGATACTTGTTCCCTGTACACAGACACTCAACACAGAGCTATACACACACTGACACAGTGCACACACTGATACTAAAACCCCAAATGCCCAACACACACTGGACAGGAAAAATACACAGTTGCTCCTCACCTAACTGCTACACATGTTTACTCCACTGATACCCCATGTAGTTGTAGCCACAGTTCAGTTTTGAACTGACTGTGTACAACTACCTACTGCACTACTCTTCACTCACCCACCCTGCAATTTACTGATACACAACACTAACATACCTATACACCTCCACACTGCTACTGGAGAATAGATCCTGGGACACACTGACACACAGACACAGATATCTGATACACCACACTCACAGTCCTCACACATAGATTTTCACTGATACATAATCTCCTAAAATCACTCACTGAATACAACCCACAGAACTAATAAATTACTGATACAAACACACTGACATTGGAACCTGGAAAAATTCTCAATGAACTAATCCTTACTGCACTCATCACAGGGAGAACTTGACACACAGTACTATTGAACCTGGAATTCCACTCTACCCACACACACAGGTTCACACACCCTGATTTATACTCTACTCTACACACAGTTCACTCAGTCCTCATACAGGCTCTAAATACTGGAACCAATTGCACCTCTCACTCATACTAGAATCCCCTAATCAACCCCAACCTGATACATATCTACACATTGATTCACCTAGGCTATACACATCATAGAATTACCCCTGCATTGCACTAATTCACTGATATACTACCCTCACACAGTATCCTGACACCTCACTTGAGAACACCCTCTGCTCATCTGGTACACTACTATCCAACCCCATACACTCTTAACTCAAAGCCAAGTCACACCCCAAGACCTATCTACTGTCCTTTGTATGAGTTAACCCCAAATTTCTCAACCTATTTGCTGCCACCTAAACCCAAACCTTACTTCTGGTATTTGCTACAGCTGCCCCCCCTTGTATCAGTGCATCATAGTATCCTGATGGCACTGCAACTGTGGCCTAACCCGACAACCCCAACTCCTTGCAACACACTGTATCCATTATTCCTTGCTCCCAATGCCTGCAACCCAAGCCAACATCCAATCTCTACTGCCTGGTACTCAAGTACAGTAAAAACCTGCACTTGAACTACACCAAGTGCACACCCGAGAAGAGTTGCCTGCAGTGCTGCCCAAAATTCCTAATTACTAAGTGTAGCAATTTAACTACAAACCATGGACACTCTTCACCACTACACACAGAAATCACAGCAAACACTGCACTAAACTCTGAACCAAACCCGACTTGCACAGGAGTCTTCCCCCACAGTGCACACAGCACAGAAAACTGCTCACTCCACAGGAAATCAAACAACAATACATCCACACGTATGCATATATATATATATATATATATATATATCAATCATCATACCTCAAATTAGGTAATAATAAGTAGGTTAGATAAGTAATTCCTCTTGTGAAGCATTTCCCCAAACACATGATGTGCACAAACGAAAACCACACTAAGATCTCCTAAAAACCCAAAGCAAAACCCTAAATCAATATCTAACCTACACATAGGAGGGTGAAATCAGTCTCCCTACGAATACCTAGGGTTAGGGTTCCTGATAATTGGGGAAAACCCTATATTGGTCACCAAGACCTAATCAAAAACCCTAAAATTCGAATTACACAGCAAGGGGTTCCCTAATGGCCAATAATCGACAGAAAAACAGAGATTACATGTATAAAATGGGGTTTTACCTGCAGGGAGATAGTTCCCTATGGAAGTTCTTCCTTCCCAAGTCTCCTTGACCCAAGTTCCCTGATTTCCTTGCTTTGGAGGAGGAGAAAATGGAAGCCCTAGGTTTAATCTCAAAAAATGGGGTAGGGAGATGGTTTCTCTAGATGGAGGCTAGGGTTTCTCTCTCTATATGAAGAACAAGAGGGTTCCTTTTATATATATAGGCCCAGTTAGGGTTTCTAGTGTATGGCCTAGGTTTAACCCCTAGGTTAGGTCATGTAGAACCTAATTAGCTAAGGTTTAGCCAGTCTAGGGTTTGAGGGTTCACCCTAAAATTTGAATTCTAGGGTTTCACTAGAACTGGGTTTACAATTAGGGTTTAGTCATTAGGGTTTGACCTAATGGGTTCTAGGGCTTGACCTAAAACAATCATAAAATAAATAGTTTTTTTTTTTAAATCTCAGCAAATTAATTAAACACATAATTATCCAAAATAGTGAAATTACACAAATGTCCTTACCTGGAAAAGTGGTAGTGACAAGTCTACCCTCCTAAAAGAAATTTCGTCCTCGAAATTGGACTGAACGAGAACAAGAGTGAAATCAGAAAAGGAAATACCTCAAGTCTAGAAGAGATACGGGTATTGCTCGCGCATTTCGTCCTCTCTCTCCCAGGTCGACTCCCCTGGAGAGTGATGTCTCCATGCAACACGAACCAAAGGGATAGTTTGGTTCCGCAACACCTTCTCTCTGCGGTCCAAGATCTCTACCGGCTGCTCAGGGTAGCTGAGCGTCGGACCAACCTCAATCTCCGAGTGATCAAGTACGTGACTAGGGTCTGCCACGTACCGTCTCAGCTGCGACACGTGGAACACATTATGCACTCCCTCCAATGCAGGCGGCAAGTCTAGTCTATACGCCACTGCACCTATCTTCGCAAGAATACCGAAGGGTCCGATGTAGCGTGGGCTAAGCTTCCCGCCTCTGCCAAAATGAATCGTTCCACGCGTCGAAGAAATCTGTAGGAAAACTAGATCGCCAACCTAAAACAAAACAATCTCAGCACGCAGTCTAAACAAACAAACACAAACCAGAAAATTAACAATCTATACCTGAAACTCAAGGGGTCTACGGTGGCTGTCGGCCAAATGCCGCTGTCTGTCCTGCGCCACTCGCAGTCTGTCTCTGATGAGTTTTACCTTTTCTGCTGCATCCACGACCATTTCTGGTCCTAGCAAGGCTCTCTCTCCAACGTCGTCCCAAGATAGCGGTGTACGGCACCTCCGTCCATAAAGAGCCTCAAATGGTGACATCTCGATGCTGGCCTGGTAGCTGTTGTTGTAAGCAAACTCTACCAGGTGCAGATGATCCTCCCAAGAACCTCCGAGATCTAGAACACAAGTGCGTAGCATATCCTCGAGAGTCTGAATAGTCCGTTCAGACTGCCCGTCTGTCTGGGGGTGATATGCGGTACTGAACTTGAGCTGGGTGCCCAAGCTAGCCTGCAGACTCCTCCAGAAGTGGGAAGTGAAACGACTATCCCGATCCGAGACGATGCTTACTGGAACTCCATGAAGTCTAACAATCTACCGCACGTACATCTCTGCTAGCTTCTCTGTCGACGTGCCCACCTTGAAAGGTAAGAAATGGGCTGATTTGGTCAACCTGTCCACGATGACCCAAATCGCGTCCTTCCCTCCGGGAGAACGTGGAAGCCCTGAAACAAAATCCATGGTCACGTGCTCCCATTTCCATTCTGGAATCGGTAAAGGTTGAAGCAAACCCCCTGGCCTCTGCCGGTCTGCCTTTACCTGCTGGCATACTAGACACCGAGATACGAAGCGTGCTACCTCGCGCTTCATTCCGTACCACCATACGTGCTCCCTCAAGTCTCGATACATCTTGTTGGCACCGGGATGCATCGAGTACTGAGAGCGGTGTGCCTCCTGTAAAACCTTCTCGCGCAGCTCCCCGCTAGGCACACATATCCTCGTGCCGTGTCGTAAGGAGCCATCCTCTGCGATAGTAAAGTCGTCCGACAATCCTGCCTGAACATGTGCTCTGATACTCCTCAAGGCCTCATCCTCATACTGCGCCGCTCTGATCCTGTCCATCAGCTCGGACTGTATCTGCAATCCCCACATCTGAATCTCAGTACCGGGAACTAACACTTCAATCTCCAAGCTTTCCAGATCAGCCAACAAATGTCTATCAGTCGTCAAGTACATAGCCATCGGATACCTGCTCAAGGCATCGACGACTACGTTGGCCTTCCCTGGATGATACTGCAATGAGATGTCGAAGTCCTTCATCAACTCCAACCACCTTCTCTGCCTCATGTTCAGCTCCTTCTGTGTGAATACGTACTTCAAGCTTTTGTGGTCTGTGAAAATCTCCACACGCTCTCCGTACAAGTAATGTTTCCACAGCTTTAGAGCAAAGATAACTGCTGCCAACTCTAAATCGTGGGTGGGGTAGTTCTTTTCATGAGGGCGTAACTGCCTGGAAGCATAGGCAATTATCTTCCCGTTCTGCTGAAGAACACATCCCAGACCCTTCCCTGAAGCATCACTGTAAATGGTAAAACCACCTGTCCCTGCTAGCAACGTCAAAATTGGAGCTGTCGTCAACCTCTTCTTCAGCTCATCAAATGCAGCCTGGCACTCCTCCGTCCACACAAAATCCACATCCTTCCTAGTTAGTCTGGTCATAGGCGCTGCAATCTTGGAGAAGTCTTGTACAAACCTCCTGTAGTATCCTGCTAGCCCGAGAAAACTCCTGATCTCAGCTACCGAACTGGGGGTAGCCCACGACTCCACTGCCTCGATCTTCTTTGGGTTAACCGAGATTCCGTCATCCGATACCACATGCCCAAGAAATTCGACCTTGTCAAGGAAGAATTCACACTTAGAGAGTTTCCCGTATAGCTTCTCCCTCCTGAGAGTCTCTAAGACCAATCTCAGGTGCTCTTCGTGCTCCTCCGGTGTCTTGGAATACACAAGAATATCGTCGATGAACACCACTATGAACTTATCAAGGTACTGGTGGAACACCTTGTTCATCAAGTTCATGAATACTGCCGGCGTATTGGTTAAACCAAATGGCATCACCATGAACTCAAACTGGCCGTATCTGGTCCGAAAAGCTGTCTTCGGCGTGTCTTCTTTCTTCACCTTCACCTGGTGATAGCCTGACCTCAAATCTATCTTTAAAAACACCCTTGCCCCGCTCAACTGGTCGAAAAGATCATCTATCCTCGGCAGCGGGTACTTGTTCTTGATGGTGATATTGTTCAAAGCTCTATAATCAATGCACATGCGCACCGTGCCGTCCTTCTTCGGTACGAACAATACCGAAGCTCCCCATGGTGATGAACTGGATTTGATGAAGCCTTTGTCCTGCAGCTCCTCAACTTGCTTCTTCAGTTCTGCCAGCTCGCTGTTGTTGACTCTATAGACATGTTGTGAAATGGGCTCCGCTCCTGGAACCAAGTCTATAAAGAATTCAACATCTCTGTCTGGCGGCAAACCTGGCAACTCTTCTGGAAATACATCCAGGAACTCCGCTATCAGAGGATGGGGCAACTCCTCCTCTTCTGCCCTGGTTCCGCAAAATGTGCCCCTGCTCTGCTCCGCTGCTCCTCTGACTACCTCAAACTCCGACTCTCCTGGTGGTCTAAACAATACTCTGCCTCCATAACAATCTATAGTAGCATGATGCCTACTCAACCAGTCTATTCCGAGCACAATATCGTACCCCGGAAGCGGCATGACGAGTAAACTCACGCTCAAGTCTCGGCCTCCTACTGACACTCTCCGGTCCTTGCAGTGATCACGGACTAGGATAATACCTCCCCCAGTCATGATCTTGCAAGTCCTAGCTAATGGTTCTGTGTCTAAATGATGTCGAAGTGCATATGATACAGACACAAAACTATGGGAAGCGCCAGAATCGAATAAAGTAAATGCGGGAATACAATCGAGAAGAACCGAACCTGTGATCAAGTCTCCTACTGGCTCGATCTCCTCGACTGCCATGGCGTATGCTCGCCCCTGGGGTGTACCTCTCTGCTGCTGATGCTGGGCGAACTTCTGATGTTGTGGTAGAAGTGGTCCCCTCTGTTGTTGGCCTCCTAGTGCTGCAGGTACCCTGCCTGGTCCTCTCTGGGCGGCTGCTCCACCCTGACCTGGACGAGTCCGAATGGTAGGGCAATCCCTCAGTTGATGTATCGTCGATCCGCAGGACAAACATGAGCCCAATCTATGCCTGCAGATCTCTCTAGTATGTCCCATCTTCCCGCAGTACGCACACTGGATGGCGGGCTGGTTCTGTCTCTGTTGCTGCTGCTGGACCTGCCCTCGGGCTGGTGCCTGATGCTGCTGCTGAAAGGGCCTCTGCTGCTGCTGAAAGTGTGGACGCTTGCCTGGTCCCGCACTACTGTTTGCTCCTCCGGAAATATCGCGTCCCCTCTTGGGTCTGAGGTCCAAGTCATCCTCGGCTACTTGGGCATCCATCAATATGCCCTCGTAGGTAGCTGTGCGACGTCCCGACGTGCGAGACTTGATCTCTCTTGTCAGCCCCTTTCTGAATTTCCGGGCCCTGTCCCCCGGATCTCTAATCATCGATGGCGCGAAGCGGCTCAGGCGGGAAAACTCTGCGGCATACTCGTCGACGGACGAGCTCCCCTGGGCTAAGTCATGGAACTGACTCTCCAAAGCTCCCAAGGCGACATCAGGAAAGAACTTTTCTTTGAAGAGCTTCTTGAAAGCCTCCCAAGTGAGTCCCCCGCGCAAGAGTCTCGGCTCCGTGTGAAACCACGTCAAGGCAATATCGAACATCTGGCTGCCAGCGGCCTCGATCTGGAGCGCCTCTGGAATCTGCGCCAAACGCAAGTTCCTCTCGATGTCCTCTAGCCAATCATCGGTGTAGAGTATCCCTTCTGTCCCCTTGAACTCCCGAGGCATCATCCTCTTGAAGTCCACAATGGTGCCCGGCCTCTGTTGTTGCTGACCAGGTTGTTGCTGCTGCTGAGTGACTCTCTCCACAGCTTGGAGAGCCACTTGGTGAGCATTCTCCATGTTCACCCTCATCATCTCTGTCTGGGCCTGATGTGCCTCAGCCTGCACTCTCTGGGCCTCTGCCGACGTCCTCTGGGCATCGACCATGCCCTGAATCAAGGCGAACATCTGTGCTCCATCGACGGGCACACCTCCTGGATGCTGAACTGGTGGTGGTGGTGCCGTCGTAGCTGTGGGGACCCTCTGAACTGGTGGTGGAGGACTCCCGAATGCTGCAGACACTCCCACATGTACTGGAGATGTAGGAGGTGCTGCTGATGTCTGTCCGGCAGCGCGAGAGGTGGCAGACCTCTCTGAATCTGCTGCTCCGAGTCTCTGGGACCTTCTTGGCGGCATCCTGAAGACAGATCGAAAGATTCAATTAAGGCAATAGATATGATATCAAGGAAGGACAGAAAAATTTCTAAAGGAATTAATCATTAAGAATAGTATCATAAGAATCAGAATTCCCTAATTGTGATTGAGCATATCCTTGGCCTAATTCCTATTTCCTAAAACAGGCTCGTAGGAATACTCTAAGCGAGCACCACTACGATATCGCTCTAATGCGGTTCTAGGACTCGACTACTGACTGGACCTGCATGGGCCACCACTAAAAACGTGTCACGACCCGCACCCGGAAATTGGGCATGAGTCGTGGGTACGTCCAGCCTACGCCGCAGCATCGGCGGTAGAACGCTGTCTAGGTCACAAACATAGTATATCCTGTCAATAGTCTCCACTCCGTACGGAGGACAAAGATAAATAAACCACAATGCTATATTATACTCAATCACAACTATAACATAATGGCACGATGAGAATTGAAAATAGTTCTAAATAAAAACCAACCACAATAAGTCCAACTCAAATCCTGGGTCTAAATAACCTCACAAAGTCACAAATAAAATAAATACATCTCAGTCTCAGTCTAAAACAATAATGCTGAAAAGTAATCTAAGGACAGGCTGGTAAGTTCTCCTCTAGGATAGGCACCTCCTCTGGGATTTCTGGGGTGAAATTCTCCTCTATTCCTGGACCGTAATGAGTAGGGCAAAAGTCCTCCAGGTTCTCTGAAAATGTTGTTATCCAGTCAGGATTGGAGCGAAGCACAAGCACTAACAGCAGTTTCATTAAATTGACAAAGTCTATAAACAGTGTAAGAGATACAAGATGGAAATAAATGCTGAAAATGAGAAGTACAGGAGAAATAAAATAGACAATAGAGCATCTAGCAATGAGCAATAAATAGTGAATGCTAGAACAAGTAAATCTGAATAAAGATAAAATATCTAGCTAAGTGGTTGAAATATTAGTTTATTATGTGATCGGCTTGGGACTAAATCAGGCTGGTTATATATGATTAGCTATGATTCTTTTAGGTCAGGCTAACCGCATGGTTAGCTATGGTGCATATAGTGGTCAGGCTAATCATATATAACAGCTATGGAGCATATAAATGGTCAGGCTGCACCCGACGTGAGAAGTGGGGTGAGCTATGGTACATATAATGTTTGGATATGATTACATAATCTACTAATAGTTCCCCATCCCCCAGCTAGCACGATGGATTCCAATCACGACTCCTCATAATGGGGATCTAGGGTGCTAACTCGTGTATCCACAGTGTCGGAATCAAGTATGTAATATACTACAATTTATAGAAGTAATCAACAATGAAAACTGTCAGAGAATGTACTCGCCTGTGGTCCTGAGCAAAATATGAGGATCGATGTCCAAAGTGGGATCACAATGACCTATATATAAGATATCAAGGTTAAAAATGTGTTTGGAATAATAAAAGTGATTAGCTAAGTTGAAATGAGGGTGTTAGTCCATTTCTAGGTCTATACTAGGTTTACCTATGATTAACTAGATCATTTGGTCAAAATCTAATTAATGCTAGTCTTATCCTAGTCTATAACTGCCATACTAGATATTATTAATACACAATTAGCTTATATAGTAAGGTACCATGATATCTAGTTAGTACCTAGATTTAAGTTGAAAACTTTAGTCTAACTGAGATACCACACATATCTTAACACTTACGTACTGATACTTTAAATAGTATGCTAAAAATACTATGTTGCTAGTTAATACTTACCTACTCTTAATCCTAATCCTTAACCCAACTCAGTGTTACCTAAGATATATATATACTAGCTGCCAATGGATTGGATCAATTTCATATCCCAAGTCATGGCAACTATAGTTGCTGATACTATAGTGTATCAGCAAATACTAGTAATACCTTAACAACTCATCACTTCCCAATACTTGGCACTAACTTCCTACACAAACACATGGATATCCTACCCACTACTGTGAATGCCTCTTATTGCTGCTACTGGTACCTTGCTGCCACAGTGCAAACTGTTCTGATACTTGTTCCCTGCACACAGACACTCAACACAGAGCTATACACACACTGACACAGTGCACACACTGATACTAAAACCCCAAATGCCCAACACACACTGGACAGGAAAAATACACAGTTGCTCCTCACCTAACTGCTACACATGTTTACTCTACTGATACCCCATGTAGTTGTAGCCACAGTTCAGTTTTGAACTGACTGTGTACAACTACCTACTGCACTACTCTTCACTCACCCACCCTGCAATTTACTGATACACAACACTAACATACCTATACACCTCCACACTGCTACTGGAGAATAGATCCTGGGACACACTGACACACAGACACAGATATCTGATACACCACACTCACAGTCCTCACACATAGATTTTTACTGATACATAATCTCCTAAAATCACTCACTGAATACAACCCACAGAACTAATAATTTACTGATACAAACACACAGACATTAGAACCTGGAAAAATTCTTAATGAACTAATCCTTACTGCACTCATCACAGGGAGAACTTGACACACAGTACTATTGAACCTGGAATTCCACTCTACCCACACACACAGGTTCACACACCCTGATTTACACTCTACTCTACACACAGTTCACTCAGTCCTCACACAGGCTCTAAATACTGGAACCAATTGCACCTCTCACTCATACTAGAATCCCCTAATCAACCCCAACCTGATACATATCTACACATTGATTCACCTAGACTATACACATCATAGAATTACCCCTGCATTGCACTAATTCACTGATATACTACCCTCACACAGTATCCTGACACCTCACTTGAGAACACCCTCTGCTCATCTGGTACACTACTATCCAACCCCATACACTCTTAACTCAAAGCCAAGTCACACCCCAAGACCTATCTACTGTCCTTTGTATGAGTTAACCCCAAATTCCTCAACCTATTTGCTGCCACCTAAACCCAAACCTTACTTCTGGTATTTGCTACAGCTGCCCCCCCCTTGTATCAGTGCATCATAGTATCCTGATGGCACTGCAACTGTGGCCTAACCCGACAACCCCAACTCCTTGCAACACACTGTATCCATTATTCCTTGCTCCCAATGCCTGCAACCCAAGCCAATATCCAATCTCTACTGCCTGGTACTCAAGTACAGTAAAAACCTGCACTTGAACTACACCAAGTGCACACCCGAGAAGAGTTGCCTGCAGTGCTGCCCAAAATTCCTAATTACTAAGTGTAGCAATTTAACTACAAACCATGGACACTCTTCACCACTACACACAGAAATCACAGCAAACACTGCACTAAACTCTGAACCAAACCCGACTTGCACAGGAGTCTTCCCCCACAGTGCACACAGCACAGAAAACTGCTCACTCCACAGGAAATCAAACAACAATACATCCACACGTATGCATATATATATATATATATATATCAATCATCATACCTCAAATTAGGTAATAATAAGTAGGTTAGATAAGTAATTCCTCTTGTGTAGCATTTCCCCAAACACATGATGTGCACAAACGAAAACCTCACTAAGATCTCCTAAAAACCCAAAGCAAAACCCTAAATCAATATCTAACCTACACATAGGAGGGTGAAATCAGTCTCCCTACGAATACCTAGGGTTAGGGTTCCTGATAATTGGGGAAAACCCCATATTGGTCACCAAGACCTAATCAAAAACCCTAAAATTCGAATTACACAGCAAGGGGTTCCCTAATGGCCAATAATCGACAGAAAAACAGAGATTACATGTATAAAATGGGGTTTTACCTGCAGGGAGAAGGTTCCCTATGGAAGTTCTTCCTTCCCAAGTCTCCTTGACCCAAGTTCCCTGATTTCCTTGCTTTGGAGGAGGAGAAAATGGAAGCCCTAGGTTTAATCTCGAAAAATGGGGTGGGGAGATGGTTTCTCTAGATGGAGGCTAGGGTTTCTGTCTCTATATGAAGAACAAGAGGGTTCCTTTTATATATATAGGCCCAGTTAGGGTTTCTAGTGTATGGCCTAGGTTTAACCCCTAGGTTAGGTCATGTAGAACCTAATTAGCTAAGGTTTAGCCAGTCTAGGGTTTGAGGGTTCACCCTAAAATTTGAATTCTAGGGTTTCACTAGAACTGGGTTTACAATTAGGGTTTAGTCATTAGGGTTTGACCTAATGGGTTCTAGGGCTTGACCTAAAACAATCATAAAATAAATAGTTTTTTTTTAAAATCTCAGCAAATTAATTAAATACATAATTATCCAAAATAGTGAAATTACACAAATGTCCTTACCTGGAAAAGTGGTAGTGACAAGTATACTGTCTGTGCTTTACGCCAGACTACCAAGGTTCGAGCTATTACGCCAGAATTTTCATCCACAAGCGTAAAAGTTCAAAATTATACAGTATACACCAAGTTTTCTGCAGTCAAAGCTTTTTACGCTCAACTGCAAAAATCTGGAATTTTTACGCTGACACATTAGAAATGTGGGCGTAAAAGATAAAACGTCTCCGTGCATTATCTTCCTTAAAGAGGCTATCAGCATAGAAGACGACCTAGCGCGGTCACGTTCAACGTGTGCGAAGGATTTTTCAGTCGTTCTCATTCATCCCAAAAAGCTCTACCTATCAGCCCGGGTGCACTGCTCGTCGGCGGGATGCTCGGCTCAGAATGGGGTTCGTCCTGTCCAACCGGAGGCACTCCTGCTTGGGCAGAAGAACGAGAAGAAGAATCAATCTTCTTTCCCTTAGAGGAGGAGGATTGCTTAGAGGCCATTACTGGAAACTTTGAAGACTCAGAGAAGACTCGGAGAAGAGCTCGAACAGTCGGAGGCTTTCTTTCGCAGAAGACGGATGAAAAGTTTTTCTCTCGGAAAACTTGGGATATATATAGAGTTCGGATGGACTCCTCGGACCCTGAACCAAATCTCCTAATTAAATATTCGGTTATGATTGGGTCCTACGTCAGCCTATTATTCAGAGAAGACGGACAGTCAGCGAATTCAAAAAGTTTTTCGCGCAAAGCAGGTCAGCAGTTCTTACGCTAAGGAGCTTTCTACGCTCGACAGCAACAGATCTACGATTTCACGCTCGCAAGCTATAAGTCTATGGTTTTATGCCCGGATGCCTTTGTGCTCGGTAGCTTTTATGCTCGAGAGGCCACAATCATATGATTTCATGCCAGCAGATAAAAAATCGATGATCTCACGCTCGGTGGCGCTTAGTTTACGCTCAGAAGCAACAGATCCGCGACTTCACGCTCGGAATTTTTTTTTTCAGAAGCTACAAATCTACAGTTCTACGCTAAGGAGCTTTCTACGTTCGACAGCTACGAATCTACGGCTTTACGTTCGACGGCTACAAGTCGGGTTTTACGCCCAGATGCCTTTGTGCTCAGTAGCTTTTATGCTCGAGAGGCTACAAACTTACGACTTCACGCTCAGGAACTACAAGTCTATAATTTCACGCTCGATGGTATTTCGTTTATGCTCAGAAGCTGTAGACTAATAATTTTACGCTCCACGACTTCCCGCACATCTGAAGGATACGCCGGCCAGATCACGCGTACATCTGAACGGTCCTCAAAAGCGGTCAATTGCAAAGAGTTCACACAGAGGATACTCGTTCTTGACCTCAAGATATCCCAAGTACCCGAAGCATATAGAGTTCATCATTGAAAAACTACTCTTCTTCATGGGTCGATTCGAAGTTCATCCAGGCTCCAGTCCGAATATTTTATCTATCAAGATGGCAACTCAGGTTGACAGCCATTTCTCGACCCTGTTCCAAGGGATTTTCGAGAAGTCATTCTTGAAGATGATGTCTGAACAAAGAAATTTTGTTCATCAGAAGCAGCAGTTCAGAATTCTACGCGGTTCTTCACTCCTAAAATTACAGGACGGTTCGAACACTCGAATGCTAAAGCGGCTTTCTACGCATCCCTAGTTATGCGTAAAAGACAGGACAGGACCTAGCACTCTTTCTAAACAGAGTCGGCGTAAAGAATCAGACGTGTCGAAGCTACACATATTCAGACTTCATAGCAACAAAGTATGGCAAGATGATCATATGAAGAAGCAAGACGATTTTATTAAAAGATTAAAGTCATGATTACATATGAGGGAAATCCAATCTACAAGGGTTTTTTCTTCATTTCTCATGATTACATATGAGGAAAATTCCATCTACAAAAAGGATTTTTCTCGTCGTCGTCGGAAGGCCACCCCTAGAATCTGTTCTGACAAGTTCTCGCATCGGTGAAGGTCTTCCTCTTCTTCTATGATAGTTCATCGACTTCCACAATTATGAACAAGAAGATGATTGCTGGCGGGAGGATACAGCACTGGGCCTACCTGAACTTCTTCAGGGCCCATCCTCCACACGCCATGTCAGATCCAGTTGAGGCTTCTTTAACCCAACTCGATCGAGGATGACAGTTACAGTTTGTCTTCTCTCGTCCGCGGAAGTCTCAGGAGAAAATATGCAGCTTGCAAGCTGTATGGTCTAATATGACCCTTCCTCTCTCCCGGAGAACCACCATACAAAGTTGCTGATTATCCCGAGCAAAGGAGGCTATGATATCCTTCCATGATCCATCATTACAGATGAGACTTGCTCGAAGACGTCGTCTTTTTAGGCTCCCTACATGCTGGAAGAACATGGTCTTCTTCTTCCTCAAATTGACCCGACGGACTCCGGCGATCATCCTTGTATGGCGAAAGGGATGCGGGAAGAACAGGTTAAACTCCTCGGCCTTTTATAGGCGAGAGAGGTCACACCGGTCCCCAATAAATCTACCATAAAGTCAGCATCGACCGTTTCAACGCTCCATTCAGAAACGTTTTGAGTTACGAGGAGCGGTTCTTGCTTCATTCAAAGCATTCCAAATTCTGAAGAAATTTGAAAGCTTCGAAGGGGGTCTTGTAGAAGCATAAAAAATACGCTGGATAGCTCTACGTAACATGGCGATGCAGGACAGCGTAAGCAGGGGACCTCAAGGCCATCAAGAGTGCAACGGAGCTTTTCCGCTGAGCATGGCGTAAAATATGATAGGACCGTTCGCGTAAATGCAGTATGTCTAGGCCGCTTCAGCGTAGACGGGGTGCTTCATCGCCTCTATGGCGTAAAACTCATCCGCTTTCATGGCAACGTTAAAGCGTATGAGGAACGCTTCATCTTTCCCGAAATAAACCTGTCAAGTCACGCAGTGAACCTGACATCTGACTCCTGACAAAAAGTGCTGCACGGCTACCCAGACGATGGCTGAAAAGATGGCAGACCACTTGGGATGCGCCCCACAGTATGATGGCAGATCTCTGCATTTAATGTAGAGGATTTGACTAAATATCATCGAACCATCGTTTACTGACATCCCCTCAGCGGAGACTGCTTTTACGCATACAAGGGGATACGTTGCCTTGTTTTACACAGGCAAACGTGAACTGTTTACGCTCGACGAAAGACAAACAGACTGCCATGTCAAAAGCTGCTCTTCGTACAGGGCTCGAGGCACGTCTCTGTACCGAATTCTCAGAACTGTGGCAGGCCTTCGGAACACGCCTCGGCAATTAATGATGATGGCGGATCTCTGTATTTAATACGAGAGATTTGATTATATCTCCAAGAGCCATGATTTCGGCTAAAGACGTCCACATCACCTCGGCTTCTACGCCCATTCAGCTTCTATGCTCGTTCGGCTTCTATGCTCATTCGGCCTTCTGTGCTTATTTGGCTTCTATGCCATCAGGCTTCTACGCCTACTCGGCTTCTATGCCTACTTGGCTTCTACGCCATGGTGACAGACATTGGCTTCTACGCCAACCTCTTCTACACGAGGGATACCTACCTACGTGGCTTCTACGCCGTGATCTTCATAGCGATTATACGCGTTTTGTCCCTTAGTTGGACCCGCGTCACACGCTCATTCAAAAGGTCATCTATATGCAGGCTTTGGTTATTTTAACCGTTTTGTAAAAGGGTGTGCTACTTTCCACTACTCGATTTCTACACCGATTGAGTGGTCACTGTCACCAAAACTCTATAAATAGAGACCTCTATCAACAGAGGAATATGTCGAGACTTTAAAAATCAAACAAGGTCGAAACTTTGAAAGAAGATCGAACCACGGGTCGAAACATTAGAGATTAAGGAGAGATCGAAGAGCCTTTGAGAGAGAGAGAGAGAGAGAGAGAGAGAGAAGCATCCAGAGCTCAGGCAAAGATTAGCGATCGACGACATTGGCATCGTGCATCCATCCTCTTTCGCCACCTACGAAGCTGCTTTTCGTCTTCCATGGCACTTCTTCACCATCGTGTAGTCCAAGGGCTAAAGTGATCGACTGCAGATCAGACACCTATAGCAATCATCTACCCAGATTAAATAAATTATACTCCTACATCCTCGTATAGGATCAAATTGTACAAGTTTGTTTGTAAACCAAAGAAAGCGGATTTCATGCAAACCTCGTATTATATACATTTCGTTCTTTCGTTTAATACCACAAACATGTGCGTGCTAAGGCGTGAAGATCACTCCGAAGCAGCGGTGCGTCCAGAACTGAAGCACATATAGAAGACATAATGTTGGAACTTGCCTGAACATCGCTTGTACAATTATTCTACAATTGTAGTCACTTGGCACACTTTTACTGTTTCAGAGAGAGAGGCTTGAGCGAATTGTAATCTCGGCTATACGCCACCTGTAACACTTGTTTATATCAACAAAGAGCTTGCTTTACTTCTACTTGTGTTATTCAATGCTTTCGCTATATTGTCAACTCAGTGAACTTGTTACCAATCGCCTATGCGTTCATAACTCTGCTGCACTCGGACAATCTGTGCGACTCTGTCGCTTAGAACTCTTATCGCCAGCTAATAAACCACGACCTTGCACGGGCGTGGCTCATGCTCGTGCGGCATCACGCCCGGATGGGTCAAAGCGATTGTTCCGCGGGAGCGCTGGCGTGGTGATTCTCGCCTAGCGGGAACGTCCGATTTGCCTACAGGAGATCGGGGTGTGACACATTACCCTGTAAAGGAGTACTAGGAGATAAATTAATAACATAAGTAGCTGTAAAGTGCCTCACCCCAATAGCTGTCCAGCAAGTTTGCTTCTGACAACAAATATCGCACCCTCTCCATCAATATCCTATTCATGCGCTCTGCTACACCGTTGAGGTGTAGTGTCTTTGGTGGAGTCTTCTGGTGTCGTATCCCTTACTCTCTGCAATAAGCATCAAATGGACCAATATACTTGCCGCCATTGTCCGACCGAACACATAGAAGCTTCTTGCCCGTCTTTCTTTCAACAGATGCCTGAAACTCTTTGAAAGTGGACTGTACCTGATCCTTAGTCTTTATGGCATAGACCCAAACCTTCCTGGAACAATCATCAATAAATATTACAAAATAAGAAGCACCATCAATGGATTTTACCTTCATAGGACCGCAGACATCCGAGTGAATCAACTCGAGCAACGTCGGCTTCCTTAAACTTGGATGACTTTGGAAAGACACCCGATTTTGCTTTCCCGCCAAACAGTGCTTACATCTCTCCAATTTTGTAGACTTTAGCCCTGGAATCACCTTCCTGTTCACCAAGTAGCTCATCCCCTTCTCGATGATATGGCTGAGCCGCCTGTGCCACAACTCAATAGATGCATCAGTAGTTGCGTTCACCTCCTGTGCCCCATGTGCGCTCCCTTCCATATAATAGAGTCCGGACTTCTTGCTTCCTCTGGCAATCACCATCGAACCTCTGGAAATCTTCTACTAACCGTTCCCGAAGGGGTTGAAGAAACCCTCTTTATCTAACCTTCCAACCGATACCAGGTTGAAACGGATATCAAGGATATAACAGACATCTTTGAGAATAAGAACTGCACCCATCTTTGTCCTTAAATACACATCTCCAACTGTAAACACCCAAATTTTTTTCATAAATTTAAAAAAAAATTCAGGAATTTTCTGTGATTTTTAAATAATTAAAATAAATGTTTTCTAGAATTAAATATTTTTAAGTATTAAATTAAATATTAAAATATTATAAAAATAATATTTTTGAGTGTAAAATAAATATTTAGTTATAGTATAATTTTTTTGGAATTTATTGGACCCAAAAACTATTTTTAAATGACCTAAAAATAAAGTTTTTAAATAAACCAATATAAACCAACCTGAACCGAACCGAACCAAACCGGTTTAAACGATAATAAACCAACCCAACTCAAACCAACCCTAACGGGTCAGATTTGAACCCGACCCGTATCCGCTAACCCGTACCCGACTCGAACTCTATTTTAAACCTAGCGGATTCGGATCCATGCCCGACCCAATACTCGAAACCCGACCCAACCCGACTGCACAGTAACCCATTCGTCTCCCCAAATCGTCCCGACCCTCCGTCTTCCGCGTGCATGATTCCCCGCCGAACGTTACCGTCGTCGCCGGCTACTCGCCTCCCCAACGGTCAAGACCCTTCACCTCCTCTCCTAGCTGCCTCCAACTGTCGTCCCTTAGGTTCTCCTCCCCGCCAACGGCCGCCGCACCCACTCCTATAAAAACCCTCGACCCCCACGGCAACCGATCAACCCCCCAGAGCACCAATCCAACCATTGACCACCACCCTCCGCCTCTTCCCCTCCGGCGAACCCTGGCCACCCTGCTGTCACCAAACCACTCCGCTATCCGCCGAGCTCCCCTGCCCCCGCTGTCTCCTCTACCCGCCACCGAGCACAGAAGCTCCGCCGTGACCCGATGAGCAGCACACACTCCGCCTTCCTCCGGCACCACCCCGCAGGCCGACGACATCTCTAGCGAAGACTCAGGCGACCCCAGCGACGCAGCACGCCAATGACTCAGCAACCCGCCGTCGAGGAGCACCGCCACCCCGCAGTCGCAGCGCCGCCCCACCTCGCGTGTACGCGAAGAATAGTCATTACCGACCCCCTATTCAGGTAAGAATTTCTCTCTCCTCGTAGAGCCGATATTCGAACGGTTTATTGTGGCACGTTCGCTGTGTAACCCTCTCGAACCCCGTGGAATTAGACTGGGATATCGTGTCCTGTGTCGATCACAAACCGCGACGCAAAAACAGAAAAAATAACCCTATTTCTAAAAATTCAAAAATTGGTCCTGAACTCACAAGTTTACGACCGTTTTGCGTGCAACTTGTTCATTATTTCTAAAATTTACATGAACAGTAATTTAGCCATATAACCAAGTTTTAAAACCCTATTTTAGTTTAATTTATTGTGCTGTAGTTTGTATTTTATTCGAGGGTAAAATTGACCAAAAAGCTTGGTCTTTAAAAACCCTAATTTTTTTCCGGAACTGGGTGTGCCCCGCTAAATAAGGCAACTTGGTCATGTGCGAATTTCACCGAAAGGTGCGCACCGTCAATACGGACGTGTGAGATTTCGCGGAAGTTGATTTGGATGTGCGTGCACACCGAAATCAACGCGTATCCGTCGACAATGCCCCATATCAGTCTTGTTCTGAAACTAGTTGTAATTTTGTGTTTGCTCGTCGTTTCAAAATGAAACTTGTGCCATCGGACTCGTAGCGATACGCTGGTCCTGTGACCCAAGTTTGGTTCGATTCTGAGAACGTTGACAAAATCCCGTATTGTGGGCTCCACGGCTCCACTTCACGGACGATTTTGTGATCGGCTCATCGAAATTTAGTTCTGAACATTCTGTTGGGTTTGTATCATTGTTCTGGACTTGTAAACACTAGGTTTGATAAATTTGGAGAACTTTGTCTATGGTATATTTTTTGGTGCGAAGTGGGCTACATGTGGACCCTACTTTGACCCAAAACTGTCAATTTTGCCCCTGTGTCCAAATTTTACTTATGGACAAGCAATTTTAGCTATTTCATATATTCTGAGCATGATGGTAATATTTATTTCAGCAACCGTAGGAATACTTGAATATCCCGCTAATACCGGAGCGACTATTAGTATTCAAACCCCAGGCTAGTGTATCTTGCCAATCTTGCAGTACTTGCTACATAATATTCTCTTAATTTATTTATATGATGTATCTGTTCAACCTAGAATCGTTTGACATTGCTTAACGTCCGAATAAGATTCGGGTGTCAACACCGTACGTGGAGTTGTGTAACGTCACCTAGAGATTGATATCGCGACCCTATACATTTTCGTGCTTGCATTATCAAGCACGTCATACAATAGGACACTTGACACTGTTCATGAGACAAAATCTTTTGAGTTATTCATGGTGATTCTGTATAGGCTACATGATTCGTGACAAAGATATTACTTATGCTTAGCTATCATTATGATTTGTTGCATCAGTTAGAGGTCATGATCTTGCGTGACATGGACATGAGACATCGTGGACATGAGATGTGTGATTACATTGGATGGGAAGAGACAACTGCTACAGGCTGATTATATATATATTTATTATTGTGAGGCTCTAGACTCTACATCAGAGCTAGGCAGTCTACTAGTGATATTACTGCTACCGGCTCCCCGACACAGAGCTTGTAGTGGTCTCAGCCTGAGTTCTAGTGATGCTCTCATTTTGTATATCACTTAGCTGGTTACGTAGTTTGCCCTATTATTATATTTTATATACTGTATTTATTTGGCTTGAGTTATTATTGTACCTTGCTATGTCTTCTAAGGACCTGGAATCCAGATTATGTCCCCAGGTATAACAAAGGAGATCTACCCCGAGTTATACGTGACAAGAGCAGACGCTGGAACAGTACCAACACCAGAGGACGAGGTGATGACAGAAGATTTTTTCTGAGTATTTTTTTTATATACTCCGTCATTTCTGTTCTTGATACTTTATTATCGGGTTGTTCCCCGATATATTTTATTGAGACTTGTTGATTTATATTGCATCTTGATTATTTGATATTGATTGTATTTATCTTCTGAGGATGAGATTAGTATCATAGACCTTTATAGTTGTTTTACAGCTTAAGTACACCCTAATATGTCAAATAAATTAGTTTTGCCCATTGGAGTGTGCTGTTGGCCATTGTCACGTGGCTAGTCCCTCGATATTTTGGTACTGGGGCTTGACCGGGTTTTTTTGGTGGCCCGTGCAGGTCAACGACTAAATTATTTTAGTTTCAACTAAGGAATCGAGCATGCTTGCAATAAAGATATGATAAGTTATAGGATATCATCCACTTGATTGAATCGTTCTTGATCTTTATATCGAATTCGAAATAAAATCTTGACTTGCATCATGCCTTGATTCCCTTGTGCACCTTTTATAGTTTATTTTGGATGCAGAGTAATGGATTCACAAGCATGCAATGAGACTCCCGCAGGAACACCACAAGTTGCAGTTGTCACCTACGACGATAAAGTGACACCAGTTGGTGGAGGACAATTATCTCAACAAAGCAATCAAGCGGATCGGCACTCTTTCAGCAGGCCCAGCAATACCGGAGGACACAACCACAAGGATGCGGACAAGCTTTCGCGTTGACAATGGAGGACGCACAGACTCGTGGAGTAGTGAATACGAGTAAGATTTAAAGTTTTAACATAGCTATCTATTCCTAGTAATGCTTTAGCATGTGCTTGTTAGTCCATACCCCTAGCCTAAACCTAATATTTTAAATTGTTAGTACATGATACCCAAGCTGTAGTTTTCCTTGCTCTAACCAGATTCCTTTACTCTAGAATTATTGATTGTCTAGGAAAATATTTTATTCCTTCCCTACGAATCTGCTTAACCCTCACACTTTCTCGATTTCTCCTTATTCATGATTCTTTATTCTTTGTGTCGTGCTTCGAACATGTTTTGCAACCGCGTCATCTCTTCTGACCGGTTATATTTTCTTAATTGCGAGGACTCAATTCTTTTAAGTAGGAAAGATTGTAAACACCCGGATTTTTTAGAAATTAAAAATAAATTTTCAGGATTTTTTTGTGATTTTTAAATAATTAAAATAAATATTTTCTAGAATTAATTATTTTAAGTATTAAATTAAATATTAAAATATTATAAAAATAATATTTTTGAGTGTAAAATATATAATTAGTCATAGTGTAATTTTTTGGAATTTATTGGATCCAAAAACTATTTTTAAAAGACCTAAAAATAATATTTTTAAATAAACCAATATAAACCAACCTGAACCGAACCGAACCAAACCGAACCAAACCGGTTTAAACTATAATAAACCAATCCAACTCAAACCAACCCTAACGGGTCGAATTTGAACCCGACCCGTATCCGCTAACTCGTACCCGACCCGAACTCTATTTTAAACCTAGCGGATTCGGATCCATGCCCGACCCAATACCCGAAACCCGACCCAACCCGATTGCACAGTAACCCCTTCGTCTCCCCAAATTGCCCCGACCCTCCATCTTTCGCCCGTATGATTCCCCGTCGGCCGTTACCGCCGCCGCCGGCTACTCGCCTCCCCAACGGTTGAGACCCTTCGCCTCCTCTCCCCGCCGCCTCCAACTACCGTCCCGTCGGTTCTCCTCCCGGCCAACGGCCGCCACACCCACTCCTATAAAAACCCTTGACCCCCACGGCCACCGATCAACCCCCGAAAGCACCGATATGGCAATTGACCATGACCCTCCGCCTCTTCCCCTTCGGCAAACCCCGGCCACCCCACTGTCACCAAACCACTCTGCTATCCGCCGAGCTCCCCTGCCCCCACTGTCTCCTTTACCCGCCGCCGAGCACAGAAGCTTCGCCATGACCCGACGATTAGCACAATCTCCGCCTTCCTCCGGCACCACCCCGTAGGCCGACGATATCTCCGACGAAGACTCCGACGATCCCGGCGATATAGCACGCCAATGACTCAGCAACCCACCGTCGAGGAGCACCGTCACCCCGCAGTCGCAGCGCCGTGCAACCTCGCGTGTACGGGAAGAATAGTCGTTACCGACCCCCTGTTCAGGTAAGAACTTCTCTCTCCTCGTAGAGCCGATATTCGAACGATTTGTTGTGACATGTTCGTTGTGTAACCCTCTCGAACCCCGTACAATTAGACTGGGGTATCGCATCCTGTGTTGGTCGCAAACCGCGATACAAAAACATAAAAAATAATACTATTTCTGAAAATTCAAAAATTGGTCCCGAACTCACAAGTTCATGACCGTTTTGCGTTCAACCTGTTAATTATTTCTAAAATTTACCTAAACAGTAATTTAGACCATATAACCAAGTTTTAAAACCCTATTTTAGTTTAATTTATTATGCTGTAGTTTGTATTTAATTCGAGGGTAAAATTGACAAAAAAACTTGGTCTTTAAAAACCCTATTTTTTTCTGAATTGGGTACGCCCCGCTAAACGAGGCGACTTGGTCATGTGCGAATTTTACCGAAAGGTGCGCGCCGTCAATACGGACGTGTGAGTTTTTTTGAAAGTTAATTTGGATGTGGATGCACACCAAAATTAACGCGTATCCGTCGACAATATCCCGTATCAGTCCTGTTCTAAACTCGTTGTAACTTTGTGTGTGCTCGTCGTTTCGAAATAAAACTTGCACCATTGAACTCATAGAGATACGCTGGTCCTGTGACCCAAGTTTGGTTCGATTATGAGAATATTGACAAAATCCCACGGCTCCACTTGATGGACGATTTTGTGATCGGCTCATCGAAATCCAGTTCTGGATATTCCGTTGGGTTCGTATCATCGTTCTAGACTTGTAGATGTTAAGTTTAATGAATTTGAAGAACTTTGTCTCTGGCATATTTTTAGGTGCGAAGTGGGCCACATGTGGACCCCACTTTGACTAAAAACTGTCAATTTTGCCCCTGTATCCAAAATGGACTTATGGATAGGCAATTTTAGCTATTTCATATCTTTTGAGCATGATGGTAATATTTATTTCAGCAACCGAAGGAATACTTGAAGATCCCGCTGATACCGGAGCGACTATTAGTATTCAAACCACAGGCAAGTGTACCTTGCCAATCTTGCAGTACTTGCTAGATAATATTCTCTTGATTTATTTGTATGATGTATCTGTTCAACCTAGGACCATGTGACATTTCTTAACGTCCGAATAAGATTCGGATGTCAACACCGTACGCGGAGTTGTGTAACGTCACCTAGAGATTGATATCGCGACCCTATACATTTTCGTGCTTGCATTATCAAGTATGTCATACCATAGGACACTTGATATTGTTCATGAGATAGAATCTTCTGAGTTATTCATGGTGATTCTGTATAGGCTACATGATTCATGACATAGATATTACTTATGCTTAGCTATCATTATGACTTGTTGCATCAGTTAGAGGTCATGATCTTGCGTGACATGGACATAAGAAGTCTTGGACATGAGACGTGTGATTACATTGGGTGGGGAGAGACACGCAGGCTACAGGCTAATTTTATATATATATATATTTATTCACTACTAAAAATTGCGAATTTAGCGATATTTTTAGCGACGTTAAATTAAAACGTCGATAATTCAGCGACTCCAAATAATAACGTTGCTATACATCGCTGTTTGGTGACATATAGCAATGTTTAGCGACTATAATTCAGTTTTTTAAAAGAATAGTCGCTATAAGTTATCTTAGGTCGTTAAACGTCGTTGAATTTTATAATTTAGCGACTTTTAGCGACGTATTTAGCGACGTTTATATTAAAAATATTTAGCAACGTGTTTAGCGACGTCTGTGACGTCGCTAAATATTTCTTTTAGCGACATTTTTATTTGACGTCGCTAAACGTCGCTAAAATTTTGTTAATTAGGGATCAGTCTTGATTTCCCCCATCTGTCGAATTTTTTGAAAGTTTTCAAAATTTTTTGATTTTCCCCACCCCCCTCCGGCGACCGGCGTCTCCACAGTGGTCTACTCTGGCATCCCCCCTCCTCCTCCTCCTCCTCCTCCTCCTCTAGGTAAACCCTAACTCTCTCTCTCTCTCACAGGACACACATGACACTGACACTGACATGATACACACACGTGACAGACACTGCACAGACACGACACACACATACGTGACACCAACCCTAACCCAAAACTGACACGACTTGGGATCAGGACCTAGGGTTAGGGTTTTTGACCTGGGGTTAGGGTTTTGACCTGGGGTTAGGGTTCCAAATTATACTGATGAATCTTTATTAGAACCTGACTGTATCCTTGATAGAAAACTTGTCAACAAAGGGAATAGAGCTGCAATAGACCTTTTGGTTCAGTGGAAAGAAGGGGATCTCCATATTGCTACTTGGATCCTATATGATGAGTTTATCAGAACATATTCATACTTTGACCTTAAGGTAAAGTCAAAATAAGGAGGAAGTATTGATACATTCCTATTCAATATAGTATCAAGCCTATGCCAGAGCTCAGTATCAAGTATTAACCTATGCCATACCTCAGTATCAAGTCCCAGTTACAGTACTAATTCAGTTGCCAGAAGTTCAGTATCAGTATTAAACTCCTAGCATCAGTTAGTAGTCAGTGTAATTAGCACTAGTTACTAATGTTGTAATTCATAGCTGAGTCAGCAGTGTAGTTAGTTGGCCTTATCCTAGCTTTGAAGAGAATTTAATATTTTTGACTTTACAAACTGGCCTGCTGGCTATATTAATTAGTACATTACATGAGTTATATACTTAATATCAAATTGTTTATCAATTATCAACTAGCATCTACCTACTTATTAAACATAAGCAATATTACATGCAACTTGTCTGCAGGGATAAGGATAGGGATAGGCAATATCTTACATATAATTATGTGACTACTTTGTGTAGATTGACAACTGTTCCAACTGCCAAGTTTAAGTTTATTGCACAATGGAAAAGAATAAAGTGTTAACCAATTTGTCTCCCCCCTGTTATTGTCTTGCGCCTATAAATTTACGTAGTAGGCCCTTCTTGATGGTGATGCACAATTATAATCATATATCCTACCTTGCTTCTTCTATGTGACTTCAAATATAGATTACCTAGCCAACTAATTGTCAGCTTCTTCTTTGCTAATCTACAAATGGATATGGATTAGGAATAAGATAGGGCATTGTATGTCAGGTTAGAGCAGTTCTTACCTTCCTCCAGAGAATTACACTGTATGTAATGATTTATAGGATACATACTATCATTTTTGCAGAAGTATCTAGAAATGGATATGAATTACTATCTGCGTCATCGTTCATGGATGTACAATCGTCATCCTGATGACATGTACGGTATGCGAGATGAATTCGTTGAGGGTTTACAGTAGTTCCTGCAGTTCGCTAAGGCGTTCTCTCAGTTCATGGACGGTACCAAAATTAAGTGTCCGTGTGTGAGATGTCACAACAGGAAATATCATTCAGAAGTGGAAGTCACATATCATTTGTACTCGAAGGGCTTCACGCCAAATTACTATCAGTGGACCTCGCACAGAGAACTTGTTGTCACGACCCGATTCCAAAGAATCGTTGAGGCGTCCCCGAAATCGTGACCGCCGTACGGGCCTGGGGTTGCGCCCGCACAAGGCTTTAAGGATTTGCATAGCAAGCACATATTCAGAGTACGCAGATAAATTGAAACACAAATTTGAAACATGGAAAAGTTCTCTTTATTGATAATGAATATCTATTACAAACTCTTGAACGAGTCAGCTAATTTGTCGCACGGGCTTACAAAAGTGTTGACTCAAAATGAGATAGCAGTCCTGTACATTACATCCCTTTATAAACTTCAAAATGATAAAGACCTCCGGGCTGGAGGACGGCTTTGCCATGGAACTGCATTTGTGTATGAAGAGTTGTAGACTCCTGCTTTAAAATGCTTCAAGGACGGCGCGATCAGGATGCGCCAACAGCTAGACTAGATCAGGAAGATGACTTCGGCTCCTCGTTCGGTTCGCCTTGGTGCGGAGAACCTGTTTCAACGAGGGTCAGCATGTCGAAACATACTGGTGAAGGTGAGCTAACCAAACTATACCAATCAACACGTTATTTTAATGAAGCATGTATATTTGTGGGTTTCTATCTTGCCTTAGTTTATTTACAAGTAAGCAGCATATAGAATTTACTGAAATGAACGTGCCACCATTCGGTAGATTTTACCTGACCGTCTGAATCACCTGCACAATACTTACCATTTATTCCCTACCACGAAGAGATAAGTTAGTTTGCAACAGGTTTAAATATACACATTGAGATCACAGGCTGGGATGCCATAAAGGACGAGTTATAGTCGTTGAACGAGGATAGGGTGCAGCGAAGCACGTGAGGCGCTACACGCCATCCCGTTCGCACGTGAGACTATCGTGAAGTTTCGCCCGGACCGGATCGGTGCCAGTGCCCCAGAAACCGTCAGCAGGAACCCGTTACCTTGTGCACATGTTATCCGTGATCAATCGTTCGTGGCACGTTAGTGTTGATGCATTTGAGGCCACATGAACATGAGATAAGCATCATTATATATTTCGTTTTGCATAGTCTTCCTGACAGTTTATTTCATAACAAGTATATTCCATACTTAGCACAATTTATGGAAGAAGCTGCATTATAGCAAAACTTTAAGCATGTATAGAACATTCCAAACGAACAAGTATGCAAATAAGTAACCGTTCACAAGTTTGATTGACAAGCAGTATTATCCAAGTCTATTCTCTTTTTATCTTGGTTTTTTTTATTATTACTTGGTATCGTCTGATCGGGGCAACAAGAATGCAAGAGTTTAGGTGTGAAGACTTGGAAGCAGGGCTAGCTAATCGGGATGGTAGCCACTCACTTAGATTGTTGGAAGGAAGAAGGAAAGAGGTGCTTCACGACTCCGCTAGCAAGCCGCCTACTGCTCGTTCACCTGCATTACAAACAGCTCGATCAATACCTCTTCCACTTTTCCAATCTCGGAATTGAAGTACAGTTCAATGAACGAAAATAATAAAAACCATCAAAATCGTTCAAGGAAAACAAGCAAATCCCAAAACTAACTCAAAGCACGAAAGCAACAAGCGACATCAAAAACCGAGGCAATAAAAGATAGCAGCGGAGAGGTCCCTCCTGACTCTGCCGCTAAGTCGATCCCGGGGGCACGGTCGACTGAATATGGGAATCGATTCTGAAGAAACAAATCCATAACGAGGACGAGTTCTTAATTCAATCTATCATGATCGAACGATACCGTCTTGTGTTTCTTAGATGCGCTCTCCACACCGGGAGAACGGGGCGCTACATCCTACCCAACCAATTGGAAGTTTCGTCCCGAAACTTATGAATAGTGCTTACCGTTAGGGAACGTGATGTTGTGCAGAATAATTTGGACAGTCTCTGATCCTTTGGTTTGAATCACCATAAATGAGACATTGCCCGAGTTTCTTGCAGCACTTATCGGCAGTGTGCCCTAGTTTCTTACAGAAATTGCACGAAGGCCCTTGGTTTGCTCGTTGTGGACCGCCGTAGTTAGGGTGCTTTGCAGCGATGTTTCCTCTATCGTTGCCTTGGCGTTTGTGATTGTAGGTATGCACAGCGCCGGTGGAAACATAAGGATACTGCGGTTCAAGAGATAGGGCGTGATTCATTACTTCACGCATTGTCCCGTAGTGATTATTGACCACATGCGCATGGATGGCAGGGCGCAGACCGCCTTCAAACCTTCTAGCTCGACTCGCTGCATCAGGTAAATAGGCCCTAGCGAATTTAGAGAGTCGGTTGAATTCGACGGAGTATTGCTTCACTGTCATACTGCCCTACCGCAGCTGCACGAAATCATTCTCCATTTGATGTTGTACTGGAGGGGGTATTAACTCCTCTTCAAACGCGGCACGAAAAGTCGTCCATGAGATCGTCTCCTCTCTGAGATCAAATTGGAGAGATCGTCGATGCACGTTCCACCAATCGTGCGTGCTAAGGCGGAGCTGAAGTTGCGCGCAGGCAACGCGCTTCTCTTCGGGGACCTCTAACAGAACGAAGTGATCTTCCAGTTCGGCTAGCCAATCTAGGGCCACGATGGGTTCCTCAGTCCCGTTGAATGGGGTGTTGCAGACTTTCTTGAAGTGGCCAAAGTCGAAGGCAGTCACGTCCCTCGGCCTTGGAATTTGCGGCGTCTCTACTTCAAGCACGGGCTGTTCCACTGGAGTCGTTGTTGTTGCGGCGGAATGGTTGGCAGCCAAATTCTGAACGATTTGTTGCAGGGTATCTACCTGCTTTTGTTGGACTGAGAATCGGGTCTCTAGATTGCTTTCGAACTTGGCTTGGCGAGCATCGTCTCGTTGTCGTTGTGCTTCTAACATTTGCATCACCCGCTCTAGCGGGTCAACTTGAGACATTCCTCGCTGGCTCTGAGGGCTTCCCGAAGTACCCGAACTACTTTTTTATGTTTCGTTCGGTGGTTGCGCTGCAGATTGCGCTGGTACCATTCCTTCAAAAGAAGGTAAATTACATTAGGATCATAATGTATTATAGACTTATTGCATGAACATATCTCATTTTGGCCTAGCGATTTCAAGAGTTTGCACAGGAATTTGATCGTTAAAGGAACTTTTTCAGTGCGAGAGTCTAAGGAACTTGAATCTGTGCTCTGATACCATTATGTCATGACCTGATTCCAAAGAATCATTGAGGCGTCCCCCGAATCGTGACCACCGTACGGGCCTGGGGTTGCGTCCGCACAAGGCTTTAATGATTTGCATAGCAAGCACATATTCAGAGTACGCAGATAAATTGAAACACAGATTTAAAATATGGAAAAGTTCTCTTTATTGATAATGAACATCTATTACAAACTCTTGAACGAGTCAGCTAATTTGCCTTACGGGCTTACAAAAGTGTTGAATCAAAATGAGATAACAGTCCTGTACATTACATCCCTTTATAAACTTCAAAATGATAAAGACCTCCGGGCTGGAGGACGGCTTTGCCACGGAGCTGTATTTGTGTATGAAGAGTTGCAGGCTCCTGCTTCAAAATGCTTCAAGGACGGCACAATCAGGATGCGCCAACAGCTGGACTGGATCGGGAAGACGACTTTGGCTCCTCGCTTGGTTCGCCTTGGTGCGGAGAACCTGTTTCAACGAGGGTCAGCATGTCGAAACATACTGGTGAAGGCGAGCTAACCTAACTAAACCAATCAACATGTTGTTTTAATAAAACATACATATTTGTGGGTTTCTATCTTGCCTTAGTTCATTTACAAGTAAGAAGCATATAGAATTTACTGAAATGAACATGCCAACGTTCGATGGATTTTACCTGACCGTCTGAATCACCTGCACAATACTTACCATGCATTCTCTGCCACGAAGACACAAGTTAGTTTACAACAGGTTTAAATATACACGTTGAGATCACTGGCTGGGATGCCATAAAGGACGAGTTATAGTCGTTGAACGAGGATGGGGTACAACGAAACATGTGAGGCGCTACACGCCATCCCGTTCACACGTGGGACTATCGTGAAGTTTCGCCCGGACCGGATCGGTGCCAGTGCCCCAGTAACCGTCCGCAGGAACTCGTTACCTTGTGCACAAGTTGTCCGTGATCAATCGTTCGTGGCACGTTAGCGTTGATGCATTTGAGGCAACATGAACATGAGATAAGCAACATTACATATTTTGTTTTGTATAGTCTTTCTGACAGTTTATTTCATAACAAGTGTATTCCATACTTAGCACAATTTATGGAAGAAGATGCATTCTAGCAAAACTTGAAGCATGTATAGAATATTCCAAACAAACAAGCATGCAAATAAGTAACCGTTCATAAGTTTGATTGACAAGCAGTATTATCCAAGTCTATTCTCTTTTTATCTTGGTTTCTTTTATTATTACTTGGTATCGTCTGATCGGGGCAACAAGAATACAAGAGTTTAGGTGTGAAGACTTGGAAGCAGGGCTAGCTAATCGGGATGGTAGCCACTCACTTAGATTGTTAGAAGGGAGAAGGAAAGAGGCGCTTCACGACTCCGTTCGCAAGCCGCCTACTGCTCGTTCACCTGCATTACGAACAGCTCAATCAATACCTCTTCCACTTTTCCAATCTCGGAATTGAAGTGCAGTTCAATGAACGAAAATAATGAAAACCATCAAAACCGTTCAAGGAAAACAAGCAAATCCCAAAACCAACTCAAAGCACGAAAGCAACAAGCGACATCGAAAATCGAGGCAATAAAAGATAGCAGCGGAGAGGTCCCTCCTGACTCTGCCGCTAAGTCGATCCCGGCGGCACGGTCCACTGAATATGGGAATCGATTCCGAAGAAACAAATCCATAACGAGGACGAGTTCTTAATTCAATCTATCCCGATCGAACGATACCGTCTTGTGTTTCTTAGCCGCGCTCTCCGCACCGGAAGAATGGGGCACTACACTTGTGTCTCTAGTATTGGAGTCGGAGCCTTATATGGAGCCGTATATGGATGTCCACGACCACGATGCTTACGACGACGGGTGGGTGAACATGGTTTTTGATACGGTGGGGCCTAGTTTCAATCCGGACAATTATGATTCAGTGGGACCTAGTTTCATTCCGGACAATTATAATACAGTTGAGGAGGCACCGAATGCCGATGCTGCAAAATTTATGGAGTTTTCTGGAGAATGCAAGGACTCCACTATATCCTAGTTGTGAGGATCATTCATCGTTGGAGGTGGTTACAAGATTATTGAGCATCAAGTCCGGTTTTAACATGTAGCAAGAATGCTATAATCGACTGATCAATTTGATTATAGAGATCTTGCCCGAGGGTGCAAAGGTTCCTAAAGATTTATATCGATCTAAGAGGATGGTGAGATCGCTCTGGATGGGATACGAGAAAATCGATGCATGTCGCAACGGATGCATGTTGTACTACAAAGACGACAAGGATGAAGATGCGTGCAGATTCTGTGGTGCTGATTGCTATAAGGCCACTGTTAGAGAAAAGCCTATCGGTGCAAGAAAGCCTACTGATTCGATGCACTACTTGCCTTTGACGCCGCGGTTGTAGCGGTTGTTTATGGTTAAGGAGACTACAGAAAACATGAGTTGGCACAGGCGGAAACAGATCGAAGGAGTATTGGATCATCCATCCGATGGAGAAGCATGGAAGAACTTTGATCGAGAGTATCCAAATTTTGCTTCAGATCCATGTAATGTCAGATTGGGGCTCTCCTCTGACGGTTTTACCCCATTAGGACTTTCGGGCTCCCAGTATTCATGTTGGCCTGTGATCGTCACTCCGTATAATCTATCGCCTTGGATGTGCATGAAGACTCCGTATATGTTCCTAACCATTATTATACCCGGTCCGAACAATCCGAAGAGAAATATCGATGTGTATTTACAGCCTTTGATAGATGAGTTGAATCAACTGTGGGAATTAGGTGCCAACACGTATGATGTTTCTAGAAAGCAAAATTTTCAGATGAGGGCCGCACTTATGTGGACCATCAACGACTTTCCGACCTATGGAATATTATCGGGATGGAGCACTCATGGTCGTCTCCCATGTTCGTATTGCATGGACGGTATTAAGGCTTTTTGTTTGAATCACGGAGGCAAACCGTGCTTCTTCGATTGTCATCGACAATTTCTACCGAAGTATCATCCGTACCGGATGAACATGAATGCTTTTCGTACGGGCGTTGTGGAGAAGGTCAATCCACTGCCAAGGTGGCCCTAATACACGATATGGAAAGAGGTAAAAGATTTACCAAGTACTATCGAAGAGCCTGCTAAGGGGTACAAGTGTGACGGATTTGGTTGCACCCATAACTGGACAAAGAGGAGTATATTCTGGGATCTGCCATATTGGAGCACCAATCTGATCAGACATAACCTTGATGTCATGCATATCGAGAAGAATGTGTTTGATAACATAATTAATACTGTAATGGACATAAAGGGGAAGACGAAAGACAATCTAAAGGCTAGATTGGATTTGGAAGAAATATGTAAACGTCCTATGTTGCATTTGATAGAGGAGGAGAATGGAAAGTTAAAGCAGCCTAAGGCAATTTTTTCACTGGAGATGGAGGATAAAGTAAGACTTTGTAGGTGAATTCAGGGCCTAAAATTTTCAGACGATTACGTGTCGAACTTGAGAGGATGTGTCGACCTCAAGGAGAATAAACTGACGGTTTTGAAGAGCCACGATTGTCACGTATTCATAGAGAGGTTAATTCTGATTGTATTTTAGAAATTCTTACCGCAGGTCATCTGGGATCCATTGACAGAGCTCAACATATTCTTCAGAGATCTTTGTTGTACTAAGTTGCTCGTCGATCGTCTAGAAAAGCAAGAGAAGGACATTGCGGTAACACTATGTAAGCTCGAGAAGGTGTTTCCCCTGGATTTTTTGACTCTATGGAGCATTTTCCAATTCATCTTTCCTATGAGGCACGTGTTGGTGGTCCTGTCGGTTATCGGTGGATGTAACCCTTCGAGCGACATCTGAATCACCTAAAGAGAAAGGTAAAAAATAAGGCATTGTTGAGGGCTCTATTTGTGAAGCTTATGTTCTCGAGGAGATTATAAACTTTTGCTCAACGTATTTCAAACCTCATGTTGCTACTAATAGAACGAAAGCTCCGAGAAACGACGACGGATATCAGGAATCTAATGATACAATACTCAAAGTATTTAATGCGTCCGGAAAGCCTTCGGAGAAAATGAAGAAGAGATATTTGAATGACGATGAGCTAAGGGCTGCTCAGTTGTATATATTACTCAATTGCGACAAGGATGAAGTGGAGAAGCTAGAGGGGTAAGTAATTAATACGTTCACGTTTACATCATCTCAATGTAATAGTATAAGCTACTATTATGCTACTAATCAACAGTTGCTTCATTATTTTTTAGCACATATAATGATGAGTTGAGGTCTGTTAGACCCTACATAACAGACGTAGAAGTAGAACAAGAAATGATACGCCATTTTTCTTCTTGGTTGAGCACATATGTAAGGTGCTTGGTAATTACTTTTTATTTCTGCACTTGCACCACAAATAACTTACTATCGCTACTTTGGTATTTAGGTCGATCGTCTAATAACACCCGAGACTGAATCTATTAGAACTCTATCCAAGGGACCAATTACTGCCGTTAAAATATGGCCAAGTTTCTGTATGAATGGATTTAGGTTCAAGTCAACAAATGCTCCTATTAGAGACAGCTTTCTGGATCTTGATTCCACGAAAAATAGTTGTTTGTGTATCAAATCTTCGAACTACAAAGACGTCGATCCAGGAAATGATTTCTTTGGGATCTTACGAGAGATTGTGGAGTTGACATATAATTATGGCAGAGAACCTACTAATATCGTGCTATTCAAGTGTGAATGGTTCGATCCGATTCAAGATTAAGGTTGGAAAATTGACAAGCATGGCCTTGTGGATATAAACTACAAGCGTAGATATCAAGGCTATGAACTATTTGTCCTATCAAGTCAGGCTCAGCTCGTGTACTTCACAACTTATCCTAGACGGGGGACAGCGAGGTCGGATTGGTAGGCAGTATGCAAGACTAAAGCTAGAAATACCTCTGACATTGACGAAATAGCTTATCAGGAGGACGATCTACCTCTTGTAACAAATATTGTAGATGTGAACTCAACGGAAGTTACTCATTACACGAGTAATAATGTAGAAGATATAGAATTATCCGAAGAGGAAGACGAAGACGAAGACGAAGACGAAGTAGATGAAAGTGAAGACGAGGAGAAGGAAGAGGAAGAGGAAGAGAAGGACGAGGAAGGAGAAGAAGATGAATTTTCTGAAGATGATTGAAAATAAAATATTTTGCTTGTATAATGTAACTATATTTTGACTGTAGAATGTACTATTTTAACAAATATATGTATTATATTTTGATTGTAGAATGCTGTAAGATATGCATAACATTTTGACTGTAGAATATACTATATATTTGTGTTTTTCTTTATTCATCATATGTTGTTATCAGGTATGACAGGACGACGCGGAGGATTCGGCAGGTCCCGAAGTAGACAGAGTGCTCCTCCGGTACTACCTACTGTTGGTTCTGGATCGTCGTCGTCTAGTACTCTTGTATATCGATCAGTCACATCTCCGATTGCGATGACGTTACATGGCATCACTCTTGGGACAAGTAGTTCCAAGCATGATAGTACTCCCTCGTCCAGCGTTCCTCCTGCTGATGGAACCATGGAGGCAGATGAGCATGTAGAGGAGGTCGTGCCGACGTTTTCCTAGCATCAGCAAGATCCTCCATGCGTACCTCCAGAGGAGGCGAGGACTGAGACTTGGGTCGACGGTACAAAGTTAGTCAATTAGATATTTTAACATCATATATATCGTATATTTCTTTATTCATCTTATATTGATTTTTTCGATCAAAATAATTATCTCTGTATAGATATCGTCTATCGTCGGTTCAGAGACGCCTTGGCCTATTTCTGAGGAACAACTACGGTGGCCCTTAGATCAACTACTCTGAAGCTCCGGAGGAGAGGAAGGCATTATGGCTTGCGCACTTCCAGGTAAAAGTATATTATATAAATCCTCTAATTTTTGTATATTATATAACTTATCCGTAATGCTCACTTACTAAATTATTTATTATAGCAAACGTATTTCTATCCTCCACACCGGGCCGAGTTAATCGAGCGGCTGTTTCCTACCGTTACCGCCAAGCTTATCCGTGATGCTCTGGATGACTAGTAGGGTCGTGATCGTGTTGGAAAACTGATCCAAGGTTGGATCACGCATGAGCAGTGGACTGTGATGAGGGCTAGATTTGACGATCCGAGCTACAAGAAAAGGTCTGAGAAGGCCAAGGCGGCTAGGCGGAATGCTGCCAAGTGGTGTGTTGGCTTAATTTCGTTGACGAAACATTTTCGTCGTTTGGTATACTTACATAGGTCTACAAGGCCCTCTCATCAATGAGATTTCTGTCCTTGGCCACCCATCGCAAGGACAGAAATCTTATTGATGAGAGGGCCTTGTAGACCTATGTAAGTATTACTTTACTTTGTGTAAATTTTAATATAACCTAGGTAATTATCGAGTATCCAAACTTTTCTAGGCCGAGTATCTTAGGCTGCGTGAGTGGGCGACTGCTAGTGCATCTACAACTGGAGAGGCTGGTACTTCCTCGCAGCCCGCTCCAGCTCCGTCGGCGGACGACCTGTGAGTGACTGTCGCTGGTGGTCTCCAGAGGAGTACGTACTACGGTACGGGATCCTATGGCGCCCTGGTTGCGACGCAGTCATCTAGGGCCTCCCCGACAAGTGTACATTCCCTACAGCCCTCGCAGTCGTCGGCCAGAGTCCAGGAGGTCGTTGACCGTCAGATTACGTCTCTCCATGATAAGTTGCTGCAAAGGATGGAGGAGCAGCCCCGGTCCCAGCCGTAGGCGAATGATCCGACGCTCATCGCACGATTCGATATGCTCGACCGCAGCATCACGGAGATCCGGAATTTGACAAATGATCTTAGAGCCTCGACAGACCGCAACATCACGGAGCTGCAGGCATCACAGCTATCCATGGGCGAGAGGCTGACGATGATGCAGGATTCAAAGGTTCATAGCAGTACGAGGCTGTTATCTACCATAGATTCTTACAACTAGCGACTCGCAGACTTGGAGCGGATACGTCCTGCTGGTGCGCCTACATCGACACAGACTCCACCGACGTTACTGCCTTCTCCATCAACATCGGTGTCGATTTTACGAGAGCAGTATGATCTGTTCTTATCCTTCATGCGCGCCGGTGGTCATCCTCCTGCAGATCCGCAGTAGTATAGTTGCTGGATATTTGTATTCTTTGTATTATTTAGAATGAGACTCAATGTATGGATATATATTTGCTGTATTCTATACGATGATATTTGCTGGATATTTTTTTCTTCTTCAAATTTTATTATATTATTCATATTAAATATATGTTAATTTACCGGTGTTGAGTGTTCAACCCAAGGGGGTCGGCAAACCCAGAAAATTCAACGAAGGGTTGCTCTAGGTCTATTTATACAGATTATGAATTAATAAAATGCAGGAATAATAGTTTGGAAACAATTCAATATTCATTTTTTATATTTTTTTACTGTATAATTAGCGACATTTTTAGCGACGTTTAGCGACGTTAATATACGTCGCTAAATACGTCGCTAAGTTGCGACATTACTACACGTTGCTAATGACGTCGCTAATAACGTCGCTAAAAATATCGCTAAAAATGTCGTAAAATGCTGACATGGCAGTATTTTCAGGTCATTAAAGACGTCGCTGTAACGTCGCTATATAAGTCGCTAATTAGCGACGTTAAGTGACTGATGAGCACGTCGCTAATTAGTGACGTCATGTTGCTACACGTCGCTAATTTAGCGACACATTTACGTCACTAAAAAATGAAGGTACAGTGATGTTTAACGACATTTTTTTCTTTCAGCGACTAGCTGAGTTTCGACTTCTTTAAAACGTCGCTAATTACGTCGCTAAAAGTGATTAGCGATATTTTTTTATCATTTAGCAATATTTTTTGATGTCGCTAATTTGACTTTTTTGGTAGTAATTATTGTGAGACTCTAGACTCTACATTAGAGCTAGGCACTCTACTAATGATATTACTGCTACCGGCTCCCCGACACAGAGCTTATAGTGGTCTCAGCCTGAGTTCTAGTGATGCTCTTATTTTGTATATCACTTAGCTGGTTACGTAGTTTGCCCTATTGTTACATTTTATATACTGCATTTATTTGGCTTGAGTTATTCTTGTACCTTGCTATATCCCCTGAGGACCTGGAATCCGGATTATTTCCCCAGGTATAGCAAAGGAGATCTACCCTGAGGTATACATGACAGGAGCAGACGCTGGAGCAGTACCAACACCAGAGGACGAGGTGATGATAGAATATTTCTCCTGAGTATTTGCTTTATATACTCAGTCATTTCTGTTCTTGATACTCTATTTCATGTCTCGTGGAATAATGTATCAAACTCATTTTCGAGTTGTTCCCCGATATATTTTATTAAGACTTGTTGATTTATATTGCATCTTGATTATTTGATATTGATTGTATTTATCTTCTGTGGATGAGATTAGTATCATAGACCTTTATAGTTGTTTTACAACTTAAGTACACCCTAATGGGTCCATTAAATTGGGTTTGTCCATTGGAGTGTGCTGCTGGCCATTGCCACGTGGCTAGTCACTCGATATTTTGGAACTGGGGCATGACACCAACAACAACAACTTTCGACGCATCTCCGTTGCCCATCTTCAACACTCCATAGTCGCCTGTTGTGTAAGTAGCAAATAGTGCATTGTTGTGAGATACGTGCGCTGAAGCACCTGAGTCCACCAGCCAAGAGTTGTCATCGCAGAAGAGGTTCATAACTACCCCATCACCTACAATGATCACATCGCCTCCATGTGCCGAGGCCATCATTGTAGTGTTCTCACTTTGTTTTCCCTTGTCGTCCTTCTTCTCCCTCTTTCAAGTGAAACAGTTCCGCTTGATGTGGCCCTTCTTGCCATAATAGAAATACTCCGAGTCCTCGTACTGACCTATGGACTTGCCCCTGCTCTTGTCTCTGCCACCACCTGGATCCCTGCTCTTGCTCATTCTACGACTCTCTGAAACTAGCATCACTGAGTGGGATATGGAAGAAGTGTCCTGAGAAAGTCTCTACATCTCTTCATTCACTACCCCGCTCTTGACAAACTCCAGACTGACCACGCATTCCGGAGCATAAGCGATCATAGACACTCGTACGATTTCTCACGAGTCTGAAAATATACACAGCAGCCATAGTCCCTGAACCTCGTCGTCGAACTTGACTCCCATCGAGGATAGCTGGTCAACCACGCCCTGAAACTCACTCAAGTGATCCGTAATAGACGCACCATCTTTGTACCGCAGATCCATCATCGTTCGGATCAGTAAAAACTTGTTTATCCCGGTCTTCTTCGCATACAAAGATTTCAGCTTATCCCACAGCGTCTTCGTGTGCTCAATATTGGCAACGTGATTGTACACATTCTCGTCAATGAAATGCCTGATTTATCCACACACCTCTATATGCTTTAACTTCCAATCCTCTTCGAATTTGTTACTGGACTTCTCGGACGCAAATACTGTAAGATGCAGCTTCTTGACGAACTACAAATCATTCATCTTGCTCCCCCAATAATGATAGTTGGTACCATTCAGGTTTACCATGCGCACCGGCTTTGCGTCTATCTCTCCTCCCTGGTTTTTCTGTCAACTCCTAACCTCTTTGAACTCTAGTACCTGGTTCTGATACCACTTAGTTGGGAACGAAAGCGTGGAAATCGTTCCCCAAATCAGAGAGTACTTGTGAGAGAACCGAGCAAAAGCATACAAACCAAAAATGCCAAATATAAATCGCAGACACAGAAATTTTTACGTGGAAAAGCCAAATAAAAAAAACCACGAGACGATCGAAGTTCAACCCTGAAAAGCCTCCACTAATGGAATAAGATATACACTGACTCCTTACAAACTTCTTACAGATCAAAACGGATCACCACAACTCTTTGAAATAGAATATAGATTACAGACAAACGAAGAACGAAGACGACGAGAAAAAAAATTACCTGAAACCGATCTCCACTTCGAAATAGCCTTCAATCTCTTTCTCTCTCCTTCCAATGTTGTAAAAGCACTCTTGCCTCATTTTGCAATATTTTGAGATATTTGAGATGTATTTTAGGGCTATAAGACATCTAATATATAGCCTCAAACCCACAACTAGTATTCCTATTATAGATATAAATAACCAATCCAAATCCAAATCCAAATCCAAATTCGTTAACATATTCCTATTATATGTAGGAATATCTAATCCAAATCTAAATCCATTGATATATTCCTATTATATGTAGGAATACCCAATCCAACTCCGAGGTATTTTTCACATAGGTTGGGAATCCCACCCACTACAACACCATGTTCATGCATATATTTCATTTTCTAGAAATTAAAATTTGGTTTATGATTCATTTTGTAGAAATTTCTGAAGTTTCGAACTCATTTTAGAGTTTGTAACTTCGAAAATTCGTCCACAGTCGTGACAGGGACGATGATGTTCTGTCAATTTTTTTTTACAGTTCTACCTTTAGTTAGGACTGTCAAAATATTTTTGACAGTCCCAATTGTTAATCATATCTCTGCTACCCCCATTTTTATTTTTATTAGTTCTATTTCTAATTTAAAAAATAGTATTAAAATTTGGGTTGAAATAGAAATAACCTCCCTAACAGCTGTTTTATCCAAAATTGGATGAAAGAGAGAAAATGAGCCCACATGTGAGTCAGAGGTCTTATCCACAAAATTGGTCAAGTACATCAATGCCTGTCAACGGACACGTGCAACCATAGGGAGATCACTTGACCGTAGCCCAGCATCCCCAGTACTTGACACGTGTTCCAGGAAATGGATGATGTAGGTATCGATCTTTCGATCTTTCCGGTTATACAGTACGAGGACCACAAGTGACGAGCCGCCACGAGGAGGATGAGGACGCGACGGACCGGGGCGTGTTGCTATTCTAATTCCGTTGCCTATATAAATTGGGAGCTGCTTGTTTCACTTCTTATTCATCCCAATTTTCGTTTCGTTGCTTTGAGAGAGACATACATACATAATTATGTGTGGAATATTAGCAGTGTTGGGCTGTTCTGATGATTCCCAAGCTAAGAGGGTTCGAGTCCTAGAGCTCTCTAGGAGGTAATTAATTAATATTCTCAGTTTCTCTCATGCTTTCGACCAAAAAAAAAAAACTATGTATAGAGAATGTAGACGTGTGGAGTTTGAGAAGGAAAACGCAAGATGAGCATTCCATCCATATAGGGGCGATTTTATTCTTAAACTTCATGTTAATCACAACTAGCGTTCGTGAGCGAGCCCAAAATAATTGGTTTTCTACCTTCTTCATAAACTGCTCGAGTCAGAGTAATCTTGTTAAGGAGCAAAGTTACGTAAAATTTAGGACAATGAGCGAAATTAAAATTGCTATCAACAACTTTTCTTTGTGCAATCATGTGTTGTGTTTTATGGCCAAGAAGCAGGATTGAACGTACAATTCATGTTAAACATTATAGCTAGGCTTCTCTTAACTGGTTACATTTATATATCATGTTATGTTTTGGTCGTTTGTAGCTTAATAACATTATATATGTGACGCATAAATGAAAGAGAATTCCTTCTGAACTGCAGGTTGAAGCATCGAGGACCAGATTGGAGCGGGCTGTACCAATATGGAGATTTCTTCCTTGCACATCAAAGGCTAGCGATCATCGATCCTGCCTCCGGTGACCAGCCCCTTTATAACGAGGACAAAACCGTTGTAGTGACGGTAAAACCTTTCTCGAGTTTGCTCAGATAAATTTGTTTTTTTTGTTGATATTTCAAACAATTTCCATGCACTTATAGAACCAAATCTATCTACATAATAACAGGTAAATGGAGAAATCTACAACCACGAAGATCTTAGGCGACACTTGACTAATCACACTTACAGGACAGGAAGTGATTGCGAAGTTATTGCTCATCTGGTGAGCAAATTCATATAGCTTCTTTGCCAAGTAGCTAACAAGCTGAGGTGGTCCATCTTTCTGACATTAACAACTACTTAACATCCTTCAATTGAACATTGTGTTTTGTTTCAGTACGAAGAGCACGGAGAAGAATTTGTAGACATGTTGGATGGGATGTTCTCCTTCGTGCTACTGGATACACGAAACAATTGCTTCATAGCTGCTCGAGACGCTATCGGAATCACGCCACTATACATCGGCTGGGGACTTGATGGTATATACTGTCAACAAACACATTCTTCTGGTTTTGATTTGGTCCGTCTGTTGAAATACAGTAGTAACAGGACACTGATTTTGTCGAAAATGTTTTGTTTTCTTTTTCGTACTAAGGCTCTGTCTGGATATCATCGGAGATGAAAGGACTAAACGATGACTGCGAACACTTTGAGGTCTTCCCTCCTGGGCATCTGTTTTCTAGCAGAGCAGGCGGCTTCAAGAGGTGGTACAAGCCGTTCTGGTACTCTGAGGCTGTTCAGTCGACTCCTTACGATCCCCTTGTTCTGAGGAAGGCATTTGAGAATGTACGTTTTTACATTGTCAACCAAACCATCATAGGATGTAATATATCATTATATGTTGATTACATGCTGCAGGCTGTGATCAAGAGGCTCATGACGGATGTTCCGTTTGGAGTCCTCTTATCTGGTGGTCTCGATTCGTCGCTGGTTGCTGCAGTTACAGCACGCCACTTGGCAGGAACGAAAGCCGCCGAGCAATGGGGATCTCAGCTTCATTCCTTTTGTGTCGGCTTAGAGGTCTACTGAGAGCTACTGAATGAATATCTTCTATTTATAGTTCTATAGTAGATCACTTTCCTCTTTCTTGCAGGGTTCACCAGATTTGAAGGCAGCAAAGGAGGTTGCCGAGTATTTGGGCACTGTTCACCATGAGTTCCACTTCACAGTTCAGGTAAAAGAAGTTCCTAATTAGTATCTTGATCAAGTTCTTAGAATGAAATGTAAGTATAAAAAGGAATACGAATGATGCTAGGATGGAATTGATGCAATTGAGGATGTAATTTACCACATCGAGACGTACGATGTAACGACAATCAGGGCAAGTACTCCTATGTTCCTCATTGCCCGCAAGATCAAGTCGTTAGGGGTGAAGATGGTGATCTCTGGAGAAGGTTCGGACGAGATCTTTGGAGGGTACTTGTACTTCCACAAGGCACCTAACAAGGAAGAGTTCCACCAAGAAACATGTCGCAAGGTTATTCCACATTTCTTCGATCAACAGATCAGATTTATGCTGTATAAACTAACTTGAACTTGTCGCTGCTCCTAGATAAAAGCACTCCACCAGTATGATTGTTTGAGGGCAAACAAGGCAACTTCTGCATGGGGCCTCGAAGCTCGTGTACCGTTCCTCGATAAAGAGTTCATTAATGTCGCTATGAGCATTGATCCTGCATGGAAAATGGTATATGCCAAAAGAACTCAACAAAATCTTATGAAAGAATTCCACTAATTTAAATCTGATTTGATCAGATAAATCCTGATCTCGGTCGGATTGAAAAGTGGGTGTTGAGAAAGGCTTTCGATGACGAGGAGAATCCATATCTTCCAAAGGTTGACATAGTAATATTGGTAATTATGATGCAAGCATCCATATATCATGTACAACTTAGAAATGCATTTTGTACCTCTGCAGCATATTCTCTACAGGCAGAAAGAGCAATTCAGCGATGGCGTGGGGTATAGCTGGATAGATGGACTGAAAGCTCATGCAGCAAAACATGTAAACTAACTAGTATTAAAATTTCTTACGATCTCAATATCTCCAAGTTCAATGTCCAACTTCTTCATGTTCATTCTCTTCCACTGCAGGTGACTGATAAAATGATGCTAAATGCCAAGCACATCTATCCCCACAATACACCTACTAGCAAAGAGGGGTACTACTACAGGATGATCTTTGAAAGATTCTTCCCTCAGGTGATCAATCAGTAAGGATATAGTTACAAGTACTAGTTAGCTGAAATTTTGTCCTGAAAGAGTGCTAATTAATTCGATCTTGATGCTGCAGAATTCGGCACGGTTAACTGTTCCTGGTGGTCCTAGTGTGGCTTGCAGCACCGCCAAAGCCATCGAGTGGGATTCTCAGTGGTCGAACAATCTCGATCCCTCCGGCAGAGCTGCGGTAGGTGTGCATGACTCGGCCTACGATCTGCTCCTTCCTCCTCCTCTTGCTGCTGGGAAGGGCACTGCCAAGATCATCAACAAGAAGCCCAAGATGGTGGAAGTTTCCGCACCTGGATTTATTATTACTACCTGATATTTTTGCTCCATTTCCAACTGTAAACACCTAATCTATCAGTCATAGGGATGTGTATTATGATACTAGTTTGAAATGTAAGTTATAGTCTATTAGTCATAGGTGTCTACTATGATACTAGTTTGGAATTGAAGCTAATGGGAGAAATTGTGTTCCAATGACTAGGTGTATAGTTAATTTGACATAGGGGTGTGTATTATGACACAGTTGATACTAGTATGAAATGTAAGTTATAATCTATCAGTCATACCCGTGTCTACTATGATACTAGTTTGGATCGAATTGAAGTTATTGGGAGAAATTGTGTTCCATTGACTAGGTGTGTAGTTAATTTGACCTAGCTACGATGGATAGGAAGTTTGTCTAGTTAATTTCAATGGAGAATCATGAGTTTGTTTTTCCAGATTTTTTTTCCACATAACTGGCTTCCAGTTTTCATTAAAAGGATACACATAAATATAGACAAGACAAGGAAAATAAATATGGTTCATGTGAGCTCAAGGAACCAAGAACACATTTTTTATTTTGTTCCTCGTGTATATGGATTTTGATTTTAAGCCCAAACATTAGAGCCTAGGTGATGGCCCATTGTAAAACAAGATAGCCGCCGCTAGAGCCATGTGTTGGTATTGGGTGGGATTTTCAATCTATGTGGAGAACATCCTGAAGTGCATCGGACGCCATCCGTGTGTTGGGGAAGCTCAGGGAGTCGAAGACGACAAAGGTGGTGCATTTGAGCATTTATCAAACATTTGGAAAAGATGTATCAGTGCGAGCGGTATACTATTGGTACATTGGTCATACAATAGTTGTTGTAGAACTGTTCCTTTTTCAAAATGGCCAAATTGTCATATACCGCTGATATAGCACTGATATATCGGTGTCGAAGCTGAAGGTTAAAAGTAGATATTTTATTAACATCGTTGGATCGTGATCAACAGCCTAGATCTTTTTGGAAGTTTGGAGTTTTAAATAGGTGTTTTCTAACCAAAAACTCAAGAGAAGATAAATCTAAAATAGAGTTTTCTCAAGGGTGCAATTTTCTAAGGAGAGGAAGAGGCGATTGGAAGAATCGAGAGAGGAAGAGGTGTTTCGGAGTTTCATGATGATTTGAAGAGTGATTTCTTCGAGGAGTTCTTCATTGGTTCTTCCTCGTCTTCTTAATTTCGATAATCCTTTGTACTCATTGTAATCTATTTCAATTTGAATGATTGTTGTGGTCTGTGTAGATCGGTGACTTTTTCGGATTGGACTCCGATCATCTCATAGTTTTATTCGTTAGAATTTTTCACATAAAAGACGTTGTGTTTGTATGATGCTTTGTGTGGTTTTGACATAATTAGTTTGTGTGAATTTTTTCAGTCATCACCAAGTTCTATCGATTTGGGGAACGACTTTCTGCTCTCATTCCCAATAATAATGGTATTAGAGAAGAGGCTGCTAGCTGCTAGGGGTTGACAACCAAAACGAGTAGCAAGAGATGGATATAAAGTTTGTGTGCACGATATATAAACCTGAATGGTTCCAACTATCACTATTAGCGGAGCAAAATGAAGGATTTGTTGTTTTGTCAAGAAGCTACATCTTTCGGCATTTGCTTCTGAGAAGCCTAGTGAGAAATCCAATGAGGACTGAAATTTCAAGTATATACATGTGTGTCGGTATATCAGAAAATTTGTGGACAAGAAGACAAGAACATGTATAATAATGTTTCCAATATTGAGCACACAAAGACGTTATGGATGAATCCTTGTACACGAAGAAAACTGGGGTAAACAAATTATTTCTGGTCTGACATATGATGGGTCTTAGGTACAAGGATGGCTCATACATTACGGATAACTTAATTGAGTTCACTAAAAAAAACTTTTATTGATGGTTTTTTCTCATTAAGAAAGAGTTTTCTTGACGGCTCTACATCCATCAACTAGGCCAGAGTCAAGAAAAGTCTATTTTTCTCGACAATTTCTGGTTTTGTTTTCTAGACGGTTTTAAACTGTCAAGTAAAAAATTGTCTCGACGGTTTTAAACCATTAAGAAAACATAACAAAAACCCGTCAAGATAAATATGAACTTTTCTTGACTCTGGCCTAGATGACGGGTAATGACCGTCACAAAATTTTTTTATATACGGAAAAAACCCGTCAAGAAATAACGATTGATAAATTTTTTTGGTACTAAAATTCTATATATAATTATATTTTTTATTCTCACCTTTACATGTTATAGAACAAATACATAAAATTAACATAAGTAAAACTGTAACCACCTAAAATTATGACTAGGGTATTTTTATAATTTTGTTAATAGTTGCTAATTATAATGTTATGACTAATTAAGTGATTAGATTAAAATTATTTAGTGCTAGTTGTCATGGATAAAATATTCTCTTCTAGAATAGTTTATACCTTCCTACAACTAATTAGATTCCATTCATACTAGATCTAGAATTCAATTAGGGAGTGGAATGACAAACTTGTGATTCTCTCAACCACACCCACTATATATAGCCTTCACTCTCTCTCTCTCTTTATTTCATTTTTTCTCTATTACTTCTTCTTCTTCTTCTTCCCCAAGCTTTCTTCTCCACCAATTTGCAAAACCCATTTTCCACTTCCAACCCCAAATCAACCTAAAATTTTTACTCATTTTCATCTCCATGGAGGCCTAGAGGATTGGAGCACAAGAAGGACCATTGGATTGGAGCCTAGCTAGGAGGATCGTGTCCAACTCACCCTCTTCATATCCAAATTCATGAAGATTCATTGGGACACAACTCCCAATAGATAAATTCCTAATTTCTACCAATTTTTATGCTAGAAACTCTATTTGAACCTATAGGAATCCACCCATGGCTAGATCCAACCCATTAGGAGGTAGAGACCTCAAATCTAGTAGATCTATGTATTTTTATGGTCAATTTAGTAGAGTTACGAATTTATGACCACCAAGTGTTTGTCATTTGTTCCAATGAGACATTTGAGTCTAATTTTAGTTGGTAATTGTGTCCTTGTGTTATAATTAGGACGCGTTAGATTCGTGTCATGATACTCCATGATACACATGGTTAGATTTTGGTTATTCATGTGCAATTGGCTAAATCTATAGGTATTGTCATGACCCACACCCGATGTAGGGGCACAAGTACGAGGATACGTCCAGCCTACATTGCAGCATCGACGGTAGAACGTTGTCTAGGTCTACTATACTACCCAACAATAACGATTCACAATATATAACTTCATCTCAAAATCAATATGAATACTCAATCACAAGAATCTATAAGGGAGAGACAACACATGAATATGATATAAAATAATACAAGAGAAGTCTAGAAATATACATCTCAATTCTACATCAATAAGTCTAAGAGTCTATCCATACTCAACAACAATATAAGTCTCAAAATCAAACATATAAATGTCTTAAAGCTGGTGTAACTACCAAATTTCTAGATGATGGTATTTTGATCATTTAGTATATTTGTTATTAGTTATTTAATATTATATTATATACTACTAATTAATTATATTATAGTGTTATTTAATTATTTATAGTTAGTGGGCTAGCCTATGTTTATTTGGACTTGTCATTAGTGGACCCATTGGATTGTCATGACATATTAAGCCCAATATTAGACCAATCCCATTAGACCATCTTCTTTAGTTAATTAAGGAGATTAGCTTAATTTGTATTACTTTAGAGCCTTTCCTATATAGCCCTTCTTATCATAATTAGCTAGAGAGGGGCACCTTGGACATTTGATGTTGCTTGGAGAGGAAGAGAAGGGGGCTGGCCATATGAGGACTCTCCATTCTCTCTTCTCTTCATTAATTCATTTCATTTAGATACCCAATTGTGTTCTTCCCCAAATTGACTCATCCCTCCACCAAATTCAATCCAATTCATACCCATTTCCTCTCAATTTTATCATCTAAGAAACATTGGAGCTGGGATTACAATAAGCACTTGAAGGAAGAGAAATTGGCAAGAGAATTATGTTATAATTGTGTCCATTAAGCATTTCATTGGGAATCCATCTCCCAATAGGTAAAATCTGAATCCAATCCTTAATTTAGACTCGAATTCATGCATTTAACTATTATGAATCATTCATTGGCTTAGGGCTACACATAGGATCAAGAATTAGGTTTATATAACTTGTATTATGGAAGTTACATAGTAATTTATGTCCAATTAGAGGGAATTACAAGATTGACACATCAATTGTGTGCCATAAGACCAATTAGATCTAATTTGACTTATATCATGGTTGTGGGACTAAGTACATGTCTATAATTGGACACTAGTAGAGCGTATTATGATATTTTATGATACGGTGTGATACATGGTACATTTTGGATGATTTGTACATATGAGTGAGATCTCTCTTCAATTTCTTTTGTAACTAATTAGTCTAATTATATTAATGTATATTTCGTGTGTATTATTAATGTTATTATAGAGAATTTGGGGTTTGGTATTTTAATTGAGTATGTATCATAGTGTATTAGATATTACATACCTCGTGTTTGGTTTAATGTCCAGTGTGTATGTGAGTGTGTCGTGCACTGGTGAACTATGGTGAAGGTGTTGTGTATCAGAGAGTTTCAGTTGTTGGCAGCAGATCAGTTCCCAATAATAATTGCATGTTAGATCATTATTATAGAAGAGCTTAACTTAACATGAGTTGATGCACAGTAATACAGGTATGGAGGTATCGAGTTCAGACTATGGGAGTGCAATCGGGTGGAGTCTGCTGCTACACGAGGTAGCAACAGCTGCTAATGCTAACTGCAGTAGTAGCAAGGTAAAGTAGGGAAGGTATGCAGTGGCCACACTACAGTCTTGTGTGCAAGTTACATATCAGTAGCAACAGCATAGTCAATAGCAGTATCAATAGCAGTAGCAGTATTAGTAGCAGTAGCAGTAGCAGCAACTACTTAGGGTGGCTTTAATGACAATTGCCATAGGGAGTAGTAGTAACAATAGCTACAGGAGCTCGGGTAATGACCAGGTTCTGTGCAGTTTAGAGATGTTAGGGGAAAGAACTTAATGTCAGGTCTGTCACAGACTTGAACATTAGCAGTTCGAAGCAGTTGGGAGGGGGATTAAGTTCAGGCAATAACAGCCAGCTCGAGTATCATGTGGGAGTGATGGGGGGACTGCGCTGGTGCAGTCCAGTGAGGACATTAGCACCAAAACTACAAGGTTAGTAAGAGAGCTCATATTTGAAAACTGATGAGTGTGTATCAATATAAATACTGTTGTGGGTATATATCTGTGTAACATCACTAATGTATGGGTATTAGTGAATACAATGTGAGTGATACTAGTGTATCCATGAGGGTGTACCAGTGTGTACATACACATTATGTGTGTATCAGGGTTTACACATTGAATGTGTGGAGTTAAAGTAAGACAAGGGTATTGGGATTAGTTGAGTTTTAGTACTAAGTGTTTGTATCAACAAGTATATATGAGACATTAGGATATTAGTGTTAGTTAAGTATAACTTATAAATACTAAGATACTCTAAAATATTTGATACTTAGTGTTCATGAGTAGGTATGTGGATACATTAGTATTAATGTTTAGTATAACTAGTACTTAAGGTAGTGACTTAGAAATTTAGGTAATGGCCTTGTATAGCTAAATAAGCTAGTGTTAGCTAGTTAGTAACCCAATTAACTTGTGTAGAACCTAGTTTAGCTAGAGTGACCTAGAAATGACCTAGAAAATCATATTAGTGTATTTTAGCTCATTATCACTTTATTACACCCGATTTTGATATGCCATTTATATATAGGTGTGTGTGACACCAGGTAGAATACCGAGATATATTATTTGCTCAGGATCACATGTGAGTACATTCTCTGATAGTTTTCTTAGTTGATAGCCTCTATGTTTCATGTATTTATTATTGATATATTTGATTCTTGACCCGATGGTTTTACGGATTGGTATACGTGGGTCTTGGTCATGACATGTTATTGTCGTGGTTACTCAGTGATCGTCGTGTCTTATTTTATGATTATTTAGTGATTACCGTGATATCTTAGTGAATATATAGACCGTGATCATAGTGCATTATATTATAGACCATGTAGTATGATTTATGTATTATAATGTGTCATGATTTGGATCCGTGTACTAGTCAGGGGTTGGGAAAAATATTAGTGGATATGAGATCATACCTTATAGCCCGTGATTAAGTATAGCACATGATAGTTAGCAGATCATGTCACCCATGCATGATCACGCTAGCTCACCTTGTATATATAGCCCATGTTAGGCTCAAGCCGATCACATTATCTTACTAATATTTTAAGGCACATTTATATATATTGTTTCCTCTATTCCACTTCATTATATTATTGTTCCTCACCATATTATTCTCATTTCTTGCCATTATTTATTATGATGCTCTTTCTCGTGATACATGCTAGTTCAGTTATTTCCATCATTTATTTTTATTGCTATTGTTGTTTCATAGTTTCTGTCAATTATTGAAACTGCTATTTGGGTTGTACTTTGCTCCTATCCTGATTGGATATTTTTTTTAGATGATTCATTAGAGGACTGGTGTCCTACGCACTACGGGCCACAGGATGGCAAGCCAATTGAGTTACCACCCGTAGAGCCGGTCGAGTTAGTTGCAGCTATTGATGAGGCATAGTTAGTTTATTCATGATATTGTATATGTTAGTTAGACTTTGGCATTGTATTATTATTTGATGTCTTGCGTTGAGATTAGACTTGGACTTGTGATATATTTGTGGCTTATTTTCTTTTTTTCTATTCTATATCGTGTCTTATCCTCCCCTAGTTTGTTATTGTGATTGAGTATTATTTATCATTACCATATTATCATATTGTCCTCCATTTAGAGTTGAGATAGCATGATAGGTACCTTATATATATTTTATGAGATGTTTAGATTATATTGTTGACCTAGACATCATTCTACGTCGATGCTGTGACATAGGCTGAACGTACCCACATACTCGTGTCCTTATACCGGGTGCGGGTTGTGACACATTTTTGTGGTGGGCCATGCAGGCCCGGCATCGCAACTAGTGCGATATCTCAGTAGTAGTACTTAGACTTAGAGTATTACTACTAGCCTGCTATAGGATATAGAATGAGAGGATACTCAAATCACTATTAGGAAACATTTTTAATATATTAAAATTGCTGTCTTTATCATTCAGAGTAATTGCTTTCTTGGAAATATTACTGCCCTTCCTTGATGCTATCGTATCTTGCACAATATTTATTTCCTTGTTGAATCTGTCTTCAGGATGCCTCCGAAGACTCGATCGTAGCGCTCTGGGGCAGTCTCGACGAGGTCTGTTACTTCGTCACCTCAAAGAGAGCCAGCAATGATTGTTCTGCCTTTTTTTGCTCAGAGGATCACTTCATCAGTCCAGGTGGGCATTTCAGCAACAGCTTTTGGGGGTGCTCTACCACCAGTTTCGAGAACTGTTCCATCAGTTATGGAGGATCTTCCACCACTACCACCTATGCCAACAGTCGGGACACAGATGTTCTCTATGTTCTAGGAGATAATGATGGCGCGATAGAGACAAACAGACGCTCTATGTTAGGACATAAAGAGTGCTTACCAGCTAACACTAGCTACTGTGGAGAGGGTAGCACTTGTTCATCCACAGATCATATAGCTTCATCCCTACAGTACCAGCCGAGGGCGGGTACCATCATTGAGTTTAAAAGGTTGGGGCCCAAGGACTTCAAGGGCATCGAGGGAATATTGTACAGGATGATTGGATCGAGGATGTCGAGAGAGCCCTGAGGTTAGCACAGATTCCAGAGGGCTTGCAGGAGGAGGTAGTCGATCGCCAGATATTCGATATTGCGTTGACATGGTTCTGCACCGACCCGAGGATCGCAGTGCCAGGACTGGCTTGAGAAGCTTTTAAAGGGCTTTTCAAGGAGAAGTTCTTCCCAGATGTGGATTAAGTGCTCTAGAGAGCCAGTTCCTAGATCTCATCCAAGGGAACATGACAGTGGACGATTACGTAGCGGAGTTCTACAGACTAGGCAAATTTTTAGAGGGACATAATCCTCTAGGGAAAGCCTGGAAGTTTCGGAAGGGTTTGATCTGAGAGATCAAATCCCTTACCAGAGGACACTTCATGATGACATTTGAGGATATCCTGATGGATGCACAAAAAGCAGAGGAAGACTTGGAGCTCAAATCGAAGAGGATGCGAGACACGTCAGGAGAAGCTAGCAGTAGTGCGGGTCCAGCCAAACGACCATATTTCTAGTAGCAGATGACCTTCCAGCAGTAGAGACAGCAGTTTCATGCTCCAATTTGAGCACCGATGCAGCAGACATTGTAAACCCCAAGACCAACACAGTAGGCCCTGCAGTGTACACACTATGAGAAGATTGAACATACATAGGAGGTTTGTAGGAAGAGGCTTAGAGTGTGCCTCTATTGCGGAGAGCCAGGCCACCAGTTGAGGGAGTGTCTAGTGGCTCCGGTTCGAGCAGGCCAGGGAGCAGCACCGGCACAGTGAGCACCAATGAGACCACTTATGGGACAACAGAGTGGACCTTCTTTATGGACTCAGCAACAATATTTTGTCCAACATCAGCAGTAGCAGAGAGGTGCACCACGAGGGCGAGCTTTCGCTATGTTAGTTGAGGAGGAGGAGCCAGTCGGAGATTTGATATCAGGTTCAGTTCTTCTTGATTCTATTCCATCTAATACTTTGCTTGATTCTGGTGCCTTCCATTCTTTTGTATCTGTATCTTTTACTCTTAAGCATCGATTAGAGTATGAGTCTTTGGCTAGGACTTGCAAGATCATGACCGGGGGAGGCATTATCCTGGTCAGTAATATTTGCAAGGATCAGAGAGTTATATTGGGAGATCGGGAGTTGAGCGCATGTTTACTCGTAATGCCACTTTCGAGCTTCGACATTGTACTCGAGATGGATTGGTTGAGTAGGCATCATGATAGTATAGATTATCGTGGAAGCAGAGTTTTGTTTCGACCGCGAGGAGAGCCAAAGTTTAAAATTTCTAGAGGAGCACTGGAGCAGAGCGAGGTTGCCATCTATGGAGCTATGGTGGAAAAGAATGAGTTATCACATCCTTTGATAGTAGGGTTCATGGATATTTTTTCGGAGGAGTTATCGGGTTTGCCGCCAGACCGAGATGTTGAATTCTCTATAGACTTATTGCCAAGCGCAGAGCCGATATCTCAGCACGTCTATAGAGTCACCAATATCGAACTGGCAGAATTGAAGAAGCAGGTGGATGAGTTACAGGACAAGGGCTTCATTCGATTCAGTTTATTACCATGAGGTGCTACGATATTGTTTATATCAAAGAAGGATGGGTTGGTATGCATGCGTATCGACTATAGGGCTCTAAATAACCACACTATCAAGAACAAATATCCGTTGCCGAGGATTGATGATCTCTTTGATCAGTTGAGCAGAGCGAAGGTATTTTTGAAGATGGACTTGAGGTCAGGTTACCACCAGGTAAAAGTGTCACAACCCACACCCGGATATTCAGGCACGAGTATATGGTTACGCCAGCCTATAACGTAGCATCGGCGGTAGAACGTTGTCTGGGTTATTTTTAACTATCTAACATCTCAACAATATAATATGGTACCTGTCAATCATCTCAACTCCAAACGGAGGAACAATATGGTATCTCACAAGTATAACTAATCTCAATCACAAAACAAACTAAGGAAGATAAAGCATGAATGGAATGGCGAAGGAAAGAATATGATACAATCCACAATCTGAAATAATATACAAACTATGAATCTCCACAAATAGTCTAATACATGCCAACACAAATAACTAGACCTCCTCGGGTTCTGCAACTAAGTCCTCCTGGTCTACAAGAGTATCCTCTATAGGAACACCATCCTGCAGCCCGTAGAATGTGGGACACGGCTCTATAAGCTAATCATCTAGAAAAATATATCCAGTTAGGATTGGAGCGAAGTACATACCTCTGAAAGCAGTTTCAATAATATAATCGAGCTTATAAAACAAATAATAGAAATAAAATACCAGATCACTAACATATGAATGAATGAACAATAGGTATACAGGTAATGTACGAGAATATAGAACAATAATATAAATATTTGCAATATGATGAAATAACTGCAATCTAACTAATGTGTCTCAGAATACAAGTTTATTATGTGATCAGTTTAGGTAAACATGATCAATAAGGTAAGACAATTACAAGTTTGGTATGTAATTAAAATGTACATGATGAACAATGAGGCTTTGATCACATAATCAACTCCTACTCTTTTATCCCTAACTAATACCAATGGATCCAATCACGACACGCTACGAACACGAATATAACCACTGAATACGAGCAGTAGGTGTACACGAATATAATCACACTGATCACGAGCAGTGTGTGTACACGAATAAGCACACTGAACACGAGCAGTGTGTGAACATGAAATATAAATCAATATCCAATGTACACGATAAAATATATGTACAGGAGTACCCGCTGAACACGGTAAGGGATAACATCTCCTGACGGGATCCATGTAGTACAAGTCCGTAAAATTACTGTGTCAGAATTAAGTATACAATTCAAGAACATGAATATATACACTATTATAAATTGAAAACTATTAAAGAAATATACTCGCCTGAAGTCCTGAGCAAGGTATTTCTTTCGATGTCCAAGCTGGTATCACACAGACCTATATATGGTACGTTGCATCAATACAAGATTCTAGAATGAAAATAAGTTAAAATGATGCAATTATAGGTTATAAAGCCATTTCTAAGTCAAACCGACTAATTCTAGGTTGTAAGAGTCTAACACTAGGATGCTAGGTCAATATGCTATGAAACTAAGCTATACTAGCTAATCTACGATACTATAAAACACATAAAATGCCGTATCTTAAGCTATGCAAGTTTTAATATATGAAAAATAGTAATTTGTATATATATACATGTCAATATTTATAGTATCTTAATTAATCAAATAAAACTAGGATACCTTGGCCTTGCACCAATGCGTATTACACTACCTATCTCGATACTCAAACCCAATACCTTGGTATCGACCCATTACCTTGACTTTAACTTGGTATCCCAAGGTAATTCAATCCCCATTTATAGCTATTATATAAATAATCCCATATACCAAACTATATGCTATCATATTCTAAGTACTATAATATATATCAATACAATACATAGATACTAACTACAATACAATACAATACAATACAATACAATACAATACAATACAATACAATACAATACAATACAATACAATACAATACAATACAATACAATACAATACATACATAGTTACATATAGTTACTTAGCTAACTATTTATCTATACTAACTAATACTCTATACTAACTACACTAACATAAACCACTACCTAATTAACTAACTAACTATACACTAATATACTAACCTCACTAACTGTAACTAAAACTACCTAACTGTTGATACTTCTGGTACTAAACTGAACTTGCTGTCTAGTTGAATACTACAGTGCTCCTTGTTGTGCTCAGTGCACTGGCTGCCACTTGTTGTTGAACTGCATACTAAAACTGAAAGCTTATAATACCTCTCTACTGAACTATACAGGGTTGTACACTGAACTGTGCAATTCTTGATATCCTGCTGATACTTGAACTGTGTTGAACTGAAGGCTACACTGTGCATAACTGCCTCGAGGCATTGCTGCACTCTCTTCAGTTGTAGAATCTTGTGCACGAATTTACTCATAAAGTCTGCTGTGTAGTGGCCTTAGCTTCCTGCTGAAATGCATTGCACAGTGTCTGATACTGGACTGATGAAGGCTGAAAGTGCAGTAGATACCCTTTCCTGATGATACTGGCTTGTACTGTTTGCTCGAGTAGCACCTTACTGAAGACTGCACTCGTTCAACTGAACTACAGTGGCTCATAGTTGCTCTCCCTCTAGCTGCTTACTTCACTGACACACACTCACACACACACAACCACACAACACACATACATATATATGCATACTTATATATGCCTCCAATATCGATATATATATATATATATATATATATATATATATATATATATATATATATCTTGACACATATATACATAGTTCACATACACACACACACACACACACACACACACACACACACACACATATATATATATATATATATAGAGAGAGAGAGAGAGAGAGAGAGAGAGAGAGAGAGAAAGAGAGAGAGATAGATAGATAGATAGATAGATAACATACACCCTCATATATATATATATATATATATATATATATATATATATATATATATATATATATATATATATAAACACCCATATATATATATATATATATATATATATATATATATATATATATATATATATATATATATATCCATACATATAGATACACATAGCTATATGTATACTTAGCTATACAATATCATATAATACATACTCATATATATATATATATATATATATATATATATATATATATATATATATATATATATATATATATATATATATATATATTATAGTCATATATATATATATATTATAGTCATATATATATATATATATAGATCATATAATCTAACATACATGTATATATACACAAGTACATATAGAAACAAAGGCAAGAAAGCAAACACGTGGAGTACACCGCACCCGTATCACACTCATTCTATGATACGCTTGCGACACAACTCCACCACCAAACCAAACGCATCCCGAAGGACATGAGCAAGTCTAGAATACTAATTATGAACTATACAAATAATAATAATAACAACTACATGTCCGTGTCAAGAATTGATATGCACAAATTTTGGTGTCGGAGAAAAACCCCCAAAATCAATCAGTATCGTCAAATTGACGAGATACGGCCTACATGTACCCAATTATGGATATAACACTAGTCAAAAACAAGCAATCATATGTCATATTGATCTATTTGACCAATTGACAAACACCACATTTGCCAATCTCAAAATTTCCCCAAAATTGACACAAAAATATACATAACTTTCATCATAGGTCTCCTATGAACCTAAAACCAATTCTTATGGGTAGCCTATGCATGTAGGGTGATTTCTCATGGTTAAATCTCAGATTTAGAACCTATTATAAGAGGAAAAATTAAAATATACCTATTGGGAGTTTGATTCCCAATAAAAATCTCCAAATGTAGAAAATATGAGGGTGACAATCCTACCCATCTTAGAAAAATTTTGCCCTCGAAATTAAGGAAGAAACTAACTACCAAAAGCAAACAATACTATGCAAAAATGAATTATACCTCACCGCTCGAACAAATATGGATATTGCTCGCGCTTCTCGGCCTCTCACTCCTAGGTACTCTCTCGTGGCGATTGATGCCTCCACGCGACGTGCACCAAAAGAATCGTCTAGTTCCTCAACACCTTCTCTCTCTATAACCTCCGATTTCCAAATTCCCGAAATATTTAGATTTTAATTTATTTTAAATATCAAGTTTATGAAATATTTTCTCCTTGAATTTTAGTATTAGATTTTGAACAATGTTGATTTTAGAAGGTGATTTAAAATCTTTTATAAAAAATCATTTTTCCCTAAATGTCGATTTATTATAAATTAAATAGATAAATAATGATATATATATAATACTCTAGCTTCGAATATTTATTGGCTTGAAATCATAAAATTATTTTTTTAATAAAAATTATTGAAGGACTAGTTATTTTTTTTATAATAAATTTTCATATCCATTTGGGATAGTAAATAAATTAAGGTTTTGGAATATGGGTTTAATTAGTAGCTAATTGGGAATCAGTTAGCCTTGGAAGCCTCTTAAAATATTTTCTTAAATTATAATATTTTTCTATTAAAAATTTACAAGTTTACCATCTCCCATTCACACCCTCATTCCCACATGAAGAACTCATTCATGTATAATCTTGGCCATTCATTAATTGGGCCAATCCTCACCCTTCATCCCATACCCTCTTCCCCTATTTAAATTCACTCACCCACACCATTCCCAAGAAGCCCTAATTCCCAAAACCTAGGCTAGCCCTCACAAATTCCCATAAGCCAACAACCATCACCATTTTTGTGTGCTCGTGTCCATGTGTCCAGCTTTACGTGTCAGCCGTGTTGGCCTCGGGTCCGACCCCGGGTGTCCTATCGTATCCATTTATTTCCTGTGTCCAGTTATTACAACATTACAATGAGATTGTATCCGACACCATCTGGACACATCTACCTCCACCACAGTACATCATCTCTGTGTCCAACACCCGGACACATCCACCTCCACCACAGTAAACATCCATCCTCGTGTCCAACACTCGGACACGATCCAACCCTGACACGATTCACAGAAATTCAAAATAAAACCTAACCTAGATTTCGACCTAACCTACCGCCGGCGGCTGAGACCTTCTCCTCTGAGTCGAGCTCGCCGTCCCCTCCTTCCGCGTGCGCCGAGCTCCGCTGCCGCCGCCGAGCTTCGCTGCCGCCTCCTCGAGACAAGCAGATCCGTCGACCGCCTCCTCGAGACGAGCACACGATCGCCGCCGCTTCGGGATGAACATTCTACCGCATTGACGCCTTGCCCGCGTGACCCCGGCGGACCTCCACCGCGTCGACGCCGGGAAACCCCTCTCCCAACGTGAGCCCGACTTCTGACTTCCCTCTTCCCTCTTTTGTTCTGTGTAAAGTTAAAAGTTACGGTTTATGTAATTAGTTTAGTTTATTATATAATTTGTTTAGTTTATTATATAATTAGTTTAGTTTATTATATAATTAGTTTAGTTAATTAGAATATAATTAGTTTTATTTACTTATAATGTATGAATTTAGTTATATAAGGATTTTGGTTATATTAATATATAATTAGTTAGCTTTTATGTAATTAGTTTAGTAAGGTGTAATTTAATATATGTACATGTATATTATTTATTTAATTAAATGTTAAACATGTATAAGCATGGTATATATATAAATTAGTATATGTATGTCTTAATGTATATATATATATATATATATATATATATGATATATGAAAATGTTTTATTAGTATATATATGTATAAACGTATTTTGGTGTATGTGTAAATGTATAAGTGTGTTTTCAAACTAGTATATATATACAGGTATATGTATATATTTAATAAAATTAATATACATATATGTATATTGGTATTTCCATAAAAAAATGTATTTTATAAAATGTACACTATATTATTTGTGTAAAAATTAAATTAATGTATTAGTACTTATGTATTTATATGTATGCAATTAGGTATTTAATTAATGTTTAATATTAATGTATACGTATATATTTAACATGATTGGTATACAGGTATGTATATTTATGTATTTAAATCAAATTGTATATATATATGTTATATAAATATATATATTTTGTATACACTTATTATATAATTGCTATATATATAAATTGGTATATACGTTACAAACATTTTTAGTATATGTATGTAATTATTAATTGGTGAATACACGAAAATGAATATACATATTTATTTTGCTATATGATTAATAAAAACATAATTTTGGTATATATGCTAGTTAAAGATATGTATATTTATATCTACTAGATGATCCTAGTTGACCAAGTTCCATGCCTAGCGTAGCCCTGAGGCCAGTGTACTTTGATTCTGTGTTAGTGTAGCATCTGATGCAAATATTGTATTGTTTATTATATGTTTATAGGACTGTCGGATTCTCCAGACGATACCCTGGGACAGGATATTGGATTTACCAGCTAGGGATCCAAGGCGAGTACATTCTCTGATTAATTTCCTATTTATGATATCCCCTATGTTCACTGTATCTAGTGTAGATATCCATGCTCTTGACACGCTGGTTACACGGATTGGTATACACGGATCTCGTCATGAGATGTTATTCCTTATTCATGGTGTAGCTTGTACAAGACTTCTTTCCTAGTTATCTTATGCATGTACAGACACTGAGACCCGGGGAGATTTGCTACCTCCCTAGGGAATCCCGTGCCATGGCGTACCATGATTGGATCTACTATACCAGTCGGGGGTGGGGAGTATTTTAGTATAGATATGTGATCATAGCCAACTTTACATGCATCATAGCTCACCCCACATCTCACGTCGGGTGCGGCCTGACCATTTACATGCTTCATAGCTGTTACGTGTGATTAGCCTGACCTCTACATGCATCATAGCTAACCAACGGTTAGCCTGACCTTACATGAATCATAGCTAATCACATGTAACCAGCCTGATCAAGTTCCCAAGTCGATCACATGTTAAAGCTAGTACTCACACACTTAGTCATAGGTTTCTTGCTCATTGACATATTATTTCTTTTCCTGCATTTACTTACAGTATTTCTAGTATTTCTTTTATTGTACATTTCTCGTACCTATACATGCATCTCGTATATTTCCATCTAGAACTGCTACATAGTTTATATCATTAATATAGAACTGCTATTTAGAGATGTACTTTGCTCCTTCCTGACTGGAAAACATTTTTTCAGACTATGCCTAGAGGACTGGTATCCGACACTGGTGGACCACAGGGTGAGTAGCTGAGACTTGGTTTTAGTAGTGTAGTCGTGATTCTGGGAGGTCTAGCCGGAATCACTAGTTATCTAGTTAGTTTCCTTTAGTAGTTTTTGGTACCGAATTTGTCTCCGGCATTTTGTTGAGACTTGGATTTATGTTGAGTTAGATTTAATTACATTAGACTTGTGTTGTAATTATTTTTATTTCTTCGATTTCTTATCGTGCAGTAGTTATGTGATTGAGTATGTTGATCTTTTATATTGTTATCCGTGTCTCCTTATGGAGTTGGATACTAGTGTTAGATTGTTTAGATAGTACTTGACCTAGACAGCGTTCTACCGCCGATGCTGTGGCGTAGGCTGGACGTACCCATGCCCTCGTACCCCTATATCGGGTGCGGGTCGTGACACGTTTTTAGTGGTGGCCCATACAGGTCAGACTTCGCTAGTTGTGCGATGTCGTAGTAGTGCGATGTCATAGTTGTACTACTACGTGTCTGCTATAGAATATAGAACATAGGATACTAGGATGAGAGAGGATACTCAATCACAAAATTTTTGAGAGATTCCTGGGACGACTCCTTGAGAATCTCATTGTAATTTCAAATTTTAAATCCTTCGCTTTGTTTTCGTCCCTCCTCACTCGTTGATATCAAATTTGATTATTGTTGATCAATTATTAAAATTAGGATTTTGGTTTCATTGAAGAGTTTGATTTTATGCCGAGATGGATTTTACGGACTAATTTTTACGATATCATCTGATTACATATATTGATGTCACGACCCGCACCCGGTTTAGGGGCACGAGTGCGTGGGTACGTCCAGCCTACGCCGCAGCATCGGCGGTAGAACGCTGTCTAGGTCGAGTACTATCTAACAATCTCACGCTAGTATCCAACTCCATAAGGAGATTCGGATAATACTATAAAAATATTCACAACATACTCAATCACAACTACAGCACGATAGGAATTTGAAGAAATAAAGAATACAACACAAGTCTAATGACAACATAATCATACCTGCAATCATTAACTTCCAATCCCCAAGTGTGTCGGAACCAGTCTACTAAGGTCACAGTCTGGAAAAATATTTTCCAGTCAGGAAGGAGCAAAGTACATCTCTAAATAGCAGTTCTATATAAATGACATAAACTATGTAGCAGTTCTAGATGGAAATATACCAGATGCATGTATAGGTACGAGAAATGTACAATGAAAGAAATTCTGGAAATACTGTAAATTACTGCAGGAAAAGAAACAATATGTCCATGAGCAAGAAACCTATGACTAAGTGTGTGAGTACTAGCTTTAACATGTGATCGGCTTGGGAACTTGATCAGGCTGGTTACATGTGATTAGTTATGGTTCATATAAAGTCAGGCTAACCGTTGGTTAGCTATGATGCATGTAGAGGTCAGGCTAATCACACGTAACAGCTATGGAGCATATAAATGGTCAGGCCGCACCCGACGTGAGATGTGGGGTGAGCTATGGTGCATATAAAGTTGGGTATGATCACATATCTACACTAAAGTACTCCCCAAACCCCCGACTGGTATAGTAGATCCAATCATGGTACGCTATGGCACGGGATTCCCTAGGAAGGTAGCAAATCTCTCCGGGAATCAGTGTCTGTACATGCACAAGATAACAAGGAAAATAAGTCTTGTACAAGCTACACCATGAATAAGGAATAACATCTCATGACGAGATCCGTGTATACCAATCCGTGTAACCAATGTGTCAAGAACATGGATATTTACACTAGATACAGTGAACATAGGAGATATCATAAATTAGAAACTAATCAGAGAATGTACTCGCCTTTGGTCCTTAGCTGGTGAATACCGAGGTCCTGTTCCAGAGTGTCGCCTGGAGGAACCAACAGTCCTAAAGACATATAATAAACAATACAATATTTGCATCAGAAGCTATACTAACACACTAGCAAATACTAACTCAGGGCTATGCCAGGTATGGCACTGGTCAATCTAGGGTCGTCTAGTAGGGATACGTAAAACACATTACACTTATTAATACTTACAATATTTATACATGCACCGATTTAAATGTATTTACAATATATATATGTATCATTTAATTCATGTATATTATATATATATTAGTTGAACAATATATATATATACTCTATATAGAAAATATATATATACATATTGAAATTATACTAAGTATATACAAAATACATGTATATACATATATCAATTATATGTATTAAAATATACTAAGTATTATACAAAATACATATACATACATATACCAATTATATGTATACTATACATTATACAAATTTATATACACTATACATTATATTAATTATATACACTATTTATTACGTTAATTATATACACTGTGAAAGAGGAGAGGGACTCACCGGGGTGTGATGGTGGTTCCGGTGAACGTGGAGGTCAGGGCTGGCCGAGGTGCAGGCTGGACGGGCAGAGGGAGGTCGGTGATCGGAGCTGCGGGGTCGGCTCGGCCGCCTGGCTATGCAGGGCTGCAGGGGATGAAGCGGGTGTTCGGCTTTGGCTTTCATTCTCTGAGTTAATGTTTCACCCATTTTCTGGATTTGATCAGTGTGTCCCAAGGCATGATAATTAACTCTGCATCTCAATTTTTTGAAGATCGGTCGCCAACTTGTTTGAAAGCCTTTAATCAAATTTCGTAAGCTGAACAACATGTTTTTTTTTTTTCTTCAAAAGTGCAGGCAAGATTCTCTTTTGATAGCAACTTGGGTTGCACTTCCTTGGGACACGCGTTGAATAAGGACTAACAATTCCCCCCCTCCAATTTGAGGGAGCTCTTATATAATCCTCACATCGTTTGATAGAGATGAGATAAACCATTCAACATCAAAGATTTCTGGTCCAGCTTAGGAACGACAAGTGTTGCATTCAATATACGAGCTGCAACAACAGTGTCTGTTATTCCGGTTCTCTGCTGGTTGAGTCCGCCGCTAGTGGCGATCATCCGGTACCTATCCGGCTGAGTAATAGCATCTGCTCTTTGAAAGTGGGTGCTGGCATTGCTGCAGCCGTGATAGTACTTGGACAGCTTCGACCGCCACAGATCATCGCTTCCACCTCCGCTCGGAACGGGGAATGTCTCGGCGAGGACCACATTCCGCTGCCGCTCCAGAGGGCTCTTCAGGAGGAGTCGCTGGTGGTGTGGGACGAGGTGGTCGGGGAGGGAGACGAGACCGACGACGCCGATGAGGAATACGGCTGCGCCTCCGACGGCGGGTGGAGTGCACAGTAGTGGAGTCGGGCTCGGTCGCCTTGCTGGCCGGGCCGACTGAGTTCCTGCGGTGGAGGACGAGCAGGGTGGTTCAGGGGGAGGACGATGATGAGGGTGGTGGTGATAGGTGGCGAGAGGGGCGAGCACCGCAGGGGGAAAGGAGTCGCCGGAGCACAGGGACTGCGGGGATGGGCTGGCCGGGAAGCACCTCCCAAGTTAGCATTCGATGTATGTCCTTTCGATACCAGGCCAAGGTTCCCATCGACAGCAAAACTGGAAAAATATACTATTGTGCATATACATGTGAAAACACTCGGGATCAGTAGGATTGATAGGGGGAATGCATCTGCTAATGACTCCAATGGCACCATTAGTTGCCGCATCAACAAATCACATGTTACTTTATATAGGGCTCGATCTCCTTTCCATTATCAACTTGATTCTGTCTCATTACTCGCAGGAATAGCAGATCCCACAACTCCATTTGCATCACTATTACTGGATTCTACGACACCAGTATCATCATTTGATGATACTGTAGAATCAAGTGGTTATGAAGCTGATTCTGAAGAAACATTTGGGTTTGCATTTGATTGCTCTCTGTTCTCAGCCTTGTTAGATTTTCCAGCCATCTTTTCGTCCTGAGAGAGAGAGAGAGAAGAAGAAGAAGGGAAAAAGAATGGAAGAAGGAAAGAGTTTTCCTACGTTGGAGAGGATGGAGGCTTGTGAGGAGGTGGGGAAAAACCTAGGTTGTCTAGGGATTAGGGCTTATGATGGGACAATACATTAAATAGGATGAGGGTTTATGAATCTAATGGTGAGGATGCACCCAATTAAATGGGTGGTCCAGATTTGTCAAGAGAAAATAATTCATGGGAGATTTGAGGGTGAGAGTTTAATAAAAAATATTGGGTTCCCTCATTGTTTAAAATAATGAGGTGTTGACACAAAATGCCAATTTGTAATTTGGCCCCCTTAAATTTGGGAAATTGCACAAACACATGAAATGACAAAAATTTGGCGGGCGATTCGGTGTCCGGCATTTTGTAGGGTCAGGGGCACTGTAAGACTGGTACGGGCTCAATTTGCAGGGCACTGAAATTAAATTGGGATTTCAGAATCAGATAAAATGGTATCCTCAATTTAAATAGAAATAAAATGCAAGTTGTGTTCAACAATTAATTAGGAGTACTTGGAGCCAAAATCAGGTCAAGTCATCAATACCAATATTGAAGAAGACTCAGAACAGAATATTTCCCTAATTTGGGCTGCACGAAAAATAGGTCAAGATGGCCTCCAATTTTCGATTGGAACGCACAACTATACAAAATAGGAATTTAAAATATAACGTCCGCGACGATTTTTGTGCGGCCAAAAATAATGTACAGAGAGCAAAATTATGAGTTGCAAAAATAGCAGATTTGAAGGCGGGCATGTCGAGGGCAAGATTGTGAAATTTGTTGGAAGACAAAAGTCTGGATAGTGCTCCAAATATCGGAGCAAAGGAAATGCGCAAAAATATTAAATAAAATACAGTAATTAATTACAATCTCCAAATATCAAATTCTAAATAAAATAAAGAAGTCCAGAATTCTATAATTCGGACAGGTGTTCGTCTACTGGGCTTCTAGGTCTAGTCTGCTAGCTAAAAATAAAATAAATAAACACTGCATATAATTATATATTTAATTACACATCGCACAAAATTATTTAAATCAAATACACTATCATGCAATTAATTAATTGTAATTAACATAATATTAAATATTGTAAAAATTCGAAAATACCTCTGTTTTCGGAATATGGTAGTGACAAGTCTACCCACCTTAAAAGAATTTCGTCCTCGAAATTTAAAATCCTCATAGCAGCGTTTATTCATACACATTATTATTTCCCTCAAATTTTATTCATCAACCACGAATCAATTAATAATCCACAAGGTCCTTTCGCAATTTCAAAATTCTAAAATTGTTGTATAACCTGAAAATCCTCAAAGTAAATCAAAATCCATCAAAAATTTCTTGAAAGTTTTGAGTTATAATTCAATACCCGGAATTTCAATATCCACTCCTCAAAATACTCAACAATATGATATTTGAGGATTCTCCAAATGCAACATCCCAATATAACATTTTAAAATTCATAACTTGCAATCAAAATAATTTAATGACAATCTCCTTAATTTCCTCGAATTCTAATGATAACCTCAATCATATCATATCCTTCCTGGAATTATTACATCATAAATCCTGCCATGTTAAATTCTTAACCCTCTATTTAAATCAATGTTTATCCTCGAATTTTTAAATCCTCGATTGTTTTATTTATGTATTTACTACCATCAAAAAATTAATTTCCTCAAATCATATAATCATGAACTATTCCACATTGTTATTTCACAATAAATTCTTCCAAAAATTCTATAAATATCATATCCCTAAAAATCTTCAAAAATAATTCAAATCCCATTCTTATCACAATATCCTCCAAAATTTTAAGTTAATAACGAAATACAAGAATTTAATATTCAATACTCTAGTTGAAATCCAATCAATGCATATTTTAAAATTGAATCTCGTCCCAAATTTGAATTTAACACTAATCCATTTGTGTTCTTATCCCTCGATTTTTTTTTCCACATAATATGCAACGATGTAATACTTGTGCAACCTCCAATACAATATTCAAGATATAAGTTCATAACTTGCAGTCCAATAAATGTATCGATGGCCTTCTTAAATTCCTCAAATTCAATGATAAATTCAATCATTTCATAATCAAGGATTTAACAAAACTTCAATTATGCCATATTAAATTCCCAACTCTTTATTTAATATTTTTCCTCAAAACTTAAGGCACCTTGTCTCTCTTTGTCGAGTCATAACCTCTTCGTTAATCTTTACTACAGTTAAATCCTCAACAATCAAGTCTAAGAGAATTCTACCTACAACCATACAACATGCAACCTAAGGGAAATATGTATGATCATGGTGTCTTTTGTCATGGTATTGCAGTCTCTGTATCAGGGGTACTACTAACTACATTATAACAAGAATTCATGCATACAGCTACGGTACTAAGGTATCAATCAATCAGAAGACAAAAAGAACATGAGGAAAGAAAGGAAAGAACCTGCTAATATATACTTGCAATATCTTCTAACATAATCATAGGTCAAATGATGCATGGAAAGTTTGATACCTCTATCTCTTTAGGTACCACACTTTACTACCACCCTAGATTGACACCCAAGTCAGTTGGCAGTGAAATCTCAATCATGCTCAAGCCAACAGATCCTTACATATGCACCTTATCTACTTATATATTAATATATCTCTCTCACTATAAAATCTTATCCTTCAAATAAAGTCCTCAAAAATTTAAAGTATAATGCATATACCTTCCTCAAAGTCAAACATTCAAATACTGAATGAAAATTTTATCACTTCAAAAAATCCTTACAGTTTTGTCTATGTTCATTGAATCGAATCTGAATTCCTCAAAATAAATTTTAATAACAATATTTCAATTCCTTAAATTTCAAAAATTTGCAATTCATTGAAATCTTCAAAATAAATTTTAATAGCAATCTTAATCTTCTCAGATTCCTAAAATTTGGAATTCATTTTCAATCTTCAATTAAAAATTTTAAATCCACCTTCTGTAGTCCAATAGCTCTAATGTTAATCACTTCTAATATCTTTGTAGCCTTAACCATGTTTATTGAATTCATATTTGAATCCTCAAAATTTAATGACGAAATCTCAACTCCTCCATTAAAATAAAATTTTATTTCCACCCTTTAATTTATAACTCCACAATTGTACATATCAGTGCTCACGGTCTCTGATACTCAAAGTGCACTCAATGGATCTAGTGTCTATAACTGTGTACTAAAATTGTACTGCCTAAATCACTTGCACCATTATCTCCATTGATTCAAAGTTATCATCACCTGTAATTTCTTTCATGATTTTCAATTTATGTCAACTGGTATATCATTTAATTATCTTCACCCAGAGTGCTCACTGTTATTAACGTTATTCTCGACTAATCCTTGATGTAGAATCATTAGCACTCTTGGTATTATATCACTAGTTTCATTAATGCATCATCTCATCAATGCTCATTATAACTCATGATTACGTGTATCTACTACAACACTCATGTTTCTTATTCTCATGGGCAAGTATATGGTTCCTCATCTCGATTATTGTGTAGGTATTTCCCTGTAATCTTTTACAGCCTGTTAAACTAATCTGTGATACGCTTAACCACTTTCATTACCAATTCCAACATTTCTCTACCCATGACACCTCATTAACTCTTTATGCGTATGTATTTCCTTACCTTTAACACTTCCGATATTAATCATCAAATTGAACATCATGCTCCATAAATCCTTAACGCAATTCCTGGATACTTAATTGTTCACGTAGATCATCCAATTGATTATCCAGGACGGGTATGTTTACTAACTCCTGAACTATCACTGATACTCTATACTCTCCTTCTACTCACAGTCTCTAATGACCTTATCCTAGAACCATTGGTACAAGGTACTATGCTAAGGGCTAACTCTAGATTAAAGCCTACTGCTCACAGGTCCAACTAAGAACACTTATAACTCACTAGCAACACAGTCAATACTAATACAAGACACAAACAAAATTACAAGTCACTAATTATCATACTTAACAAGGAATCCTCAAGGAATAGGAGCTCAAAGACTGAATTGAGGACAGAAGGTATCCTTACTGCTAGTAAAGAAAGAAGCGATGGAACAAAGTCCTGGAATAACAGAAATAGATGAGATGATATTTTAAGAACCAATTTAAGATACAACCTGATAATCATACACGTCTATCCGAAATCATGGCACTCAGAACCCTCGCCACGCCAGTAAGCATAGATGCGATAAACGACAGGTTCCGTAACTAAGGTATGCAACCCTATAATCATGTCATCTAGAATACTCGCCACGCCAACCGGTATGGCTGCGAGAAACTCTAAATCTCATAATTAAAGTATGTACATCCAAGTTAGGTTCCTACGTTCTCGTCACGACAGCTAATATGGCTGCGATAAACTCTAGGTTCCATAACCAAAGTAGACGTTTTACCTTTCTCACTGTCCTCATCAGTATATGTCATCAGATGATACCGTAAATTCTAGTCCGTAAAAACTCATCTCGATTTGAAATCAACTCAACAACGATACCAGGAATTAAAGTTAACAACTGGTCAGCAAGAATCAAACTCAACAATGATACCAAGAATCTTAATTTAATAACTGCTCAACAAGAATCAAGTTCAGTGACAACAAGCGAGAGCGGACGGAAACAAGGGCGAAGGAATTAAATTGGAAATTATAATAAGATTCTCATGGGGTCATCCCAGGAATCTCTTAAGAATTTGTGATTGAGTATCCTCTCTCATCCTAGTATCCTATGTCCTATATTCTATAGCAGGTACACAGTAGTACAACTATGACGTCGCACTACCACGACATCGCACAACTAGCGAAGTCTGACCTGCGTGGGCCACCACTAAAACGTGTCACGACCCGCACCCGGTTTAGGGGCACGAGTGCGTGGGTACGTCCAGCCTACGCCGCAGCATCGGCGGTAGAACGCTGTCTAGGTCGAGTACTATCTAACAATCTCACGCTAGTATCCAACTCCATAAGGAGATTCGGATAATACTATAAAAATATTCACAACATACTCAATCACAACTACAGCACGATAGGAATTTGAAGAAATAAAGAATACAACACAAGTCTAATGACAACATAATCATACCTGCAATCATTAACTTCCAATCCCCAAGTGTGTCGGAACCAGTCTACTAAGGTCACAGTCTGGAAAAATATTTTCCAGTCAGGAAGGAGCAAAGTACATCTCTAAATAGCAGTTCTATATAAATGACATAAACTATGTAGCAGTTCTAGATGGAAATATACCAGATGCATGTATAGGTACGAGAAATGTACAATGAAAGAAATACTAGAAATACTGTAAATTACTGCAGGAAAAGAAACAATATGTCCATGAGCAAGAAACCTATGACTAAGTGTGTGAGTACTAGCTTTAACATGTGATCGGCTTGGGAACTTGATCAGGCTGGTTACATATGATTAGCTATGGTTCATATAAAGTCAGGCTAACCGTTGGTTAGCTATGATGCATGTAGAGGTCAGGCTAATCACACGTAACAGCTATGGAGCATATAAATGGTCAGGCCGCACCCGACGTGAGATGTGGGGTGAGCTATGGTGCATATAAAGTTGGGTATGATCACATATCTACACTAAAGTACTCCCCAAACCCCCGACTGGTATAGTAGATCCAATCATGGTACGCTATGGCACGGGATTCCCTAGGAAGGTAGCAAATCTCCCCGGGAATCAGTGTCTGTACATGCACAAGATAACAAGGAAAATAAGTCTTGTACAAGCTACACCATGAATAAGGAATAACATCTCATGACGAGATCCGTGTATACCAATCCGTGTAACCAATGTGTCAAGAACATGGATATTTACACTAGATACAGTGAACATAGGAGATATCATAAATTAGAAACTAATCAGAGAATGTACTCGCCTTTGGTCCTTAGCTGGTGAATACCGAGGTCCTGTTCCAGAGTGTCGCCTGGAGGAACCAACAGTCCTAAAGACATATAATAAACAATACAATATTTGCATCAGAAGCTATACTAACACACTAGCAAATACTAACTCAGGGCTATGCCAGGTATGGCACTGGTCAATCTAGGGTCGTCTAGTAGGGATACGTAAAACACATTACACTTATTAATACTTACAATATTTATACATGCACCAATTTAAATGTATTTACAATATATATATGTATCATTTAATTCATGTATATTATATATATATTAGTTGAACAATATATATATATACTCTATATAGAAAATATATATATACATATTGAAATTATACTAAGTATATACAAAATACATGTATATACATATATCAATTATATGTATTAAAATATACTAAGTATTATACAAAATACATATACATACATATACCAATTATATGTATACTATACATTATACAAATTTATATACACTATACATTATATTAATTATGTACACTATTTATTACGTTAATTATATACACTGTGAAAGAGGAGAGGGACTCACCGGGGTGTGATGGTGGTTCCGGTGAACGTGGAGGTCAGGGCTGGCCGAGGTGCAGGCTGGACGGGCAGAGGGAGGTCGGTGATCGGAGCTGCGGGGTCGGCTCGGCCGCCTGGCTATGCAGGGCTGCAGGGGATGAAGCGGGTGTTCGGCTTTGGCTTTCATTCTCTGAGTTAATGTTTCACCCATTTTCTGGATTTGATCAGTGTGTCCCAAGGCATGATAATTAACTCTGCATCTCAATTTTTTGAAGATCGGTCGCCAACTTGTTTGAAAGCCTTTAATCAAATTTCGTAAGCTGAACAACATGTTTTTTTTTTTCTTCAAAAGTGCAGGCAAGATTCTCTTTTGATAGCAACTTGGGTTGCACTTCCTTGGGACACGCGTTGAATAAGGACTAACAATTCCCCCCCTCCAATTTGAGGGAGCTCTTATATAATCCTCACATCGTTTGATAGAGATGAGATAAACCATTCAACATCAAAGATTTCTGGTCCAGCTTAGGAACGACAAGTGTTGCATTCAATATACGAGCTGCAACAACAGTGTCTGTTATTCCGGTTCTCTGCTGGTTGAGTCCGCCGCTAGTGGCGATCATCCGGTACCTATCCGGCTGAGTAATAGCATCTGCTCTTTGAAAGTGGGTGCTGGTATTGCTGCAGCCGTGATAGTACTTGGACAGCTTCGACCGCCACAGATCATCGCTTCCACCTCCGCTCGGAACGGGGAATGTCTCGGCGAGGACCACATTCCGCTGCCGCTCCAGAGGGCTCTTCAGGAGGAGTCGCTGGTGGTGTGGGACGAGGTGGTCGGGGAGGGAGACGAGACCGACGACGCCGATGAGGAATACGGCTGCGCCTCCGACGGCGGGTGGAGTGCACAGTAGTGGAGTCGGGCTCGGTCGCCTTGCTGGCCGGGCCGACTGAGTTCCTGCGGTGGAGGACGAGCAGGGTGGTTCAGGGGGAGGACGATGATGAGGGTGGTGGTGATAGGTGGCGAGAGGGGCGAGCACCGCAGGGGGAAAGGAGTCGCCGGAGCACAGGGACTGCGGGGATGGGCTGGCCGGGAAGCACCTCCCAAGTTAGCATTCGATGTATGTCCTTTCGATACCAGGCCAAGGTTCCCATCGACAGCAAAACTGGAAAAATATACTATTGTGCATATACATGTGAAAACACTCGGGATCAGTAGGATTGATAGGGGGAATGCATCTGCTAATGACTCCAATGGCACCATTAGTTGCCGCATCAACAAATCACATGTTACTTTATATAGGGCTCGATCTCCTTTCCATTATCAACTTGATTCTGTCTCATTACTCGCAGGAATAGCAGATCCCACAACTCCATTTGCATCACTATTACTGGATTCTACGACACCAGTATCATCATTTGATGATACTGTAGAATCAAGTGGTTATGAAGCTGATTCTGAAGAAATATTTGGGTTTGCATTTGATTGCTCTCTGTTCTCAGCCTTGTTAGATTTTCCAGCCATCTTTTCGTCCTGAGAGAGAGAGAGAGAAGAAGAAGAAGGGAAAAAGAATGGAAGAAGGAAAGAGTTTTCCTACGTTGGAGAGGATGGAGGCTTGTGAGGAGGTGGGGAAAAACCTAGGTTGTCTAGGGATTAGGGCTTATGATGGGACAATACATTAAATAGGATGAGGGTTTATGAATCTAATGGTGAGGATGCACCCAATTAAATGGGTGGTCCAGATTTGTCAAGAGAAAATAATTCATGGGAGATTTGAGGGTGAGAGTTTAATAAAAAATATTGGGTTCCCTCATTGTTTAAAATAATGAGGTGTTGACACAAAATGCCAATTTGCAATTTGGCCCCCTTAAATTTGGGAAATTGCACAAACACATGAAATGACAAAAATTTGGCGGGCGATTCGGTGTCCAGCATTTTGTAGGGTCAGGGGCACTGTAAGACTGGTACGGGCTCAATTTGCAGGGCACTGGAATTAAATTGGGATTTCAGAATCAGATAAAATGGTATCCTCAATTTAAATAGAAATAAAATGCAAGTTGTGTTCAACAATTAATTAGGAGTACTTGGAGCCAAAATCAGGTCAAGTCATCAATACCAATATTGAAGAAGACTCAGAACAGAATATTTTCCTAATTTGGGCCGCACGAAAAATAGGTCAAGATGGCCTCCAATTTTCGATTGGAACGCACAACTATACAAAATAGGAATTTAAAATATAACGTCCGCGACGATTTTTGTGCGGCCAAAAATAATGTACAGAGAGCAAAATTATGAGTTGCAAAAATAGCAGATTTGAAGGCGGGCATGTCGAGGGCAAGATTGTGAAATTTGTTGGAAGACAAAAGTCTGGATAGTGCTCCAAATATCGGAGCAAAGGAAATGCGCAAAAATATTAAATAAAATACAGTAATTAATTATAATCTCCAAATATCAAATTCTAAATAAAATAAAGAAGTCCAGAATTCTATAATTCGGACAGGTGTTCGTCTACTGGGCTTCTAGGTCTAGTCTGCTAGCTAAAAAATAAATAAATAAATACTGCATATAATTATATATTTAATTACACATCGCACAAAATTATTTAAATCAAATACACTATCATGCAATTAATTAATTGTAATTAACATAATATTAAATATTGTAAAAATTCGAAAATACCCCTGTTTTCGGAATGTGGTAGTGACAATTGATGAGAACAGTGAAAAAGGTGAAACGTCTGCTTTGGTTATGAAACCTAGAGTTTATCGCAGCTGTACCGATTGGCATGGCAAAAATTCTAGATGTCATGATTATAGGGTTGCGTACTTTAGTTACGGAACCTGTCGTTTACCGCACCTATGCTTACTGGCATGGCGAGGATTCTCAGCGTCATGATTTCTGACCGACGTGTATGATTATCAGGTTATGTCTTAAAATTTGTTCTTAAAGTGTCATCTCAACACTTATCTATTTCTGTTATACAAGACTCTATTCCATCGTTTTTTTTGGTTGCTAGCAGTAGAAACACCTTCAGTCCTCAATCCAGACTTTTTGAGCTCCTATTCTTTGAGGATTCCTTATTAAGTATGATAATTAGTGACTTGTAATTATGTCTGTGTCTTGAGTATTAGTATTGACTTAGTGTTGCTAGTGATTTGTAAGTGTTTTCTAGTTGGACATGTGAGCAGTAGGTCTTAATCTAGAGTTAACCCATAGCATAGTACCTTGTGGCAATAGTTCTAGGATAAGTGTCATTATAGTACTATAAGTAGAAGGAGAGTATAGAGTATCAGTGATAGTTCTCAGAGTTAGTATCAGAGCCAATTACCCGTCCTGGATAATCATGATTATGTAATTGAGTGATCTATGTAAATAATTAGGTATCAAGAAATTGTGTTAAGGATTAATGGAGCATAACGTTCAATCTGATGATTGATATCGGGTGTGTTAAAGGTAAAAAATTTTATATGCATGAGGAGTTATAATGAGGTGTCATAAGTAAAGAAATATCGGAATTGATAATGAAGATGGTGAAGCGTATCACATATTAGTGTAACAGGCTATGAAAGGTTAAAAGGAAATACCTATACAACCATCGAGATGAGAAACCATATACATGCCCATAAGAGTAAGGAAACATGAGTGTTATAGTAGATACATGTAATCATGAGTTATAATGAGCTTGATAAGATGATCCATTAATGAAGCTAGTGATATAATACCAAGAGTGCTAATGATCCTATATCGAGGATTAGTCGAGAATAACGCTAATAACAGTAAGCACTCTGTGTGATAATAATTAGATGATATACCAGTTGACATAGATTGAAAATCATGGAAGAAAATACATGTGATGATAACTTTGATCATTGGAGGTAATAGTGCAAGCGATTCGGGCAGTACAATTTTAGTACACAGTTGTAGACAATAGATGTATTGAGTGCACCTCGAGTATTAGAGACTGTGAGCACTTATATGTAAATTTATGGATTATAAATTAAAGAGTGGAAATGAATTTTAACTTTGAGAATTATTTAGGAGTTGAGATTGTGTCATAAAATTTTTTGAGGATTTCAAATATTGATTCAATAAACATGGTCAACGCTACAAAGATTTTAGAAGTGATTAAAAATTTTATTTCGATGTTGAGTATCTGACCTTGAGAAGGTATATGCAATTTATTTTTAAGTTGATCGAGAAGTTAAACCTTGACGATTAATTTGAGGATTAATTTTTATGGTAGATGAAAAATATGAATATTAATATATGAGTAGATGATATACATGTGTAAGGATCTGATGACTTGAGCATGAATAAGATGGCACCGCAGACAAACTTGGGTGTCCATCTAGAGTTGTATTAGAAAGGGTTTAGCACTTAGTATGGTGTGTTACACTTGGTGTGCACTTGAGTGGTAAGAACAAATAGTATGGACAATTGTAGTAGGAACGAGAACTAGCAGTGGGTGTACTAAAGTAGAACAAGGGTACCTAAAGAGATAGAGGTATCAAACTTTACATGCACCAATTGACCTATAATCGTATTAGAGGTTCTTGGTATCAGATTTTGGTATTAATAGACAGGTGTATGCAATACGGATATATTCATGGATCTTGTGGATTAATGATTAGTTGATATGGGTACCAGTGTACAGGAATATGAATTAGTTAGTGAATGTGCTAGAGTTAAGTATTTGTTAGAGATAGTAGATACTACAAGTAAAATGTTAGCAGGTTCTTTCTTTCCCTCCTAATGTTCCTTTTTTCGTCTTTCGATTGATTGATTTTCCTAGTATTGTAGTTCGTATGCATGATTTCTTGTTAGAATAAAATTGGTAGTACACCCTGACAGAGACTGCAGTACCATGACAGAAGACACATGACCTATATATTTTCTTAGATTGCATGGATGTAGGTAGAATTTTCTTAAACCATGATCATTATGGTTTTGACCATAGCCAAGATCTATGACAAGGTTATGACTGACAAAAAGGGAAAAGATGATTAAATTTGTGGATAAGCATTAATTTAAATAAAGAATTAAGGGGTTGTTATAACAGAGGTGATGGATCATTGATTTTACGAAAATCGAGGTATGATTGAAATTTGAGGATAAACATTAACTTAAATGGAGAATTAAGAAATTCACAGGGCAAAATTTGAGGATTTATTAATTTTAGGAAAGTCTTGATATGATTGAATTGGTTATTAAAAATTTGAGAAAGATTTGGGAAATTATCATTATATCTAATTGATTGCAAGATAGAAATTTTATATTATGAATGTTGCATTGAAGATTCCGTAAGTATCGCATTGTTGAGTATTTTGAGAAAAAAGGAAATTAGAAAATAAAATCATTAATGGAATAGTGTCGAATTCAATTCTCAGGATGAGGATTTAGATTTGAATAAGCATCAATTGAATTTGAGTTAGAGGAGTAAGATGATTGATGGATTAGTGTTTAAAATTTAAATTTTGGGATACGATTTTCATAAATATGCATTGATTGGATTTCAATTGGAGGATTGGATATTAAAATCCTGGAGTATTTAGATACGAACTTAAAATTTTTTTTTTGGAGGAGATTATGATAAAAATTTGATTTTGATTTTAAACTTAAAGATTTTCAGGAATATATTGTTATAGAATTTTTGAAAGGTTGTGAAATAACAGTATGGAATTACTTCATGATTATTTGGTTTGAAATTTAAATTTTGATAGAAATAATATGATGAGTAAAGGCAATTATTGAGGATCTTAAATTTCGAGGACGAAATTTTTCTAAGGTGGATAGACTTGTAACCTCCGATTTCCAAATTACCAAAATATTTAGATTTTAATTTATTTTAAATATCAAGTTTATGAAATATTTTCTCCTTGAATTTTAGTATTAGATTTTGAACAATGTTGATTTTAGAAGGTGATTTAAAATCTTTTATAAAAAAATCATTTTTCCCTAAATATCGATTTATTATAAATTAAATAGATAAATAATGATATATATATATAATACTCTAGCTTCGAATATTTATTGGCTTGAAATCATAAAATTATTTGTTTAATAAAAATTATTGAAGGACTAGTTGTTTTTTTCATAATAAATTTTTATATCCATTTGGGATAGTAAATAAATTAAGGTTTTGGAATATGGGTTTAATTAGTAGCTAATTGGGAATCAGTTAGCCTTGGAAGCCTCTTAAAATATTTTCTTAAATTATAATATTTTTCTATTAAAAATTTACAAGTTTACCATCTCCCATTCACACCCTCATTCCCACATGAAGAACTCATTCATGTATAATCTTGGCCATTCATTAATTGGGCCAATCCTCACCCTTCATCCCACACCCTCTCCCCCTATTTAAAGTCACTCACCCACACCATTCCCAAGAAGCCCTAATTCCCAAAACCTAGGCTAGCCCTCACAAATTCCCACAAGCCAACAACCATCACCATTTTTGTGTGCTCGTGTCCATGTGTCCAGCTTTACGTGTCAGCCGTGTTGGCCTCGGGTCCAACCCCGGGTGTCCTATTGTATCCAATCATTTTCTGTGTCCAGTTATTACAACATTACAATAAGATTGTGTCCGACACCATCTGGACACATCCACCTCCACCACAGTACATTATCTCTGTGTCCAATACCCGGACACATCCACCTCCACCACAGTAAACATCCATCCTCGTATCCAACACTCGGACACGATCCAACCCTGACACGATTCACAGAAATTCAAAATAAAACCTAACCTAGATTTTGACCTAACCTACCGCCGGCGGCTGAGACCTCCTCCTCTGAGTCGAGCTCGCCGTCCCCTCCTTCCGCGTGCGCCGAGCTCCGCTGCCGCCGCCGAGCTTCGCTGCCGCCTCCTCGAGACGAGCAGATCCGTCGACCGCCTCCTCGAGACGAGCACTCGACCGCCGCCGCTTCGGGATGAACGTTCTACCGCGCCGACGCCTTGCCCGCGTGACCCCGGCGGACCTCCACCGCGTCGACGCCGGGAAACCCCTCTCCGAACGTGAGCCCGACTTCTGACTTCCCTCTTCCCTCTTTTGTTCTGTGTAAAGTTAAAAGTTACCGTTTATGTAATTAGTTTAGTTTATTATATAATTCGTTTAGTTTATTATATAATTAGTTTAGTTTATTATATAATTAGTTTAGTTAATTAGAATATAATTAGTTTTATTTACTTATAATGTATGAATTTAGTTATGTAAGGATTTTGGTTATATTAATATATAATTAGTTAGCTTTTATGTAATTAGTTTAGTAAGGTGTAATTTAATATATGTACATGTATATTATTTATTTAATTAAATGTTAAACATGTATAAGCATGGTATATATATAAATTAGTATATGTATGTATTAATGTGTATATATATATATATATATATATATGATATATGAAAATGTTTTATTAGTATATATATGTATAAACGTATTTTGGTGTATGTGTAAATGTATAAGTGTGTTTTCAAACTAGTATATATATACAGGTATATGTATATATTTAATAAAATTAATATACATATATGTATACTGGTATTTCCATAAAAAATTGTATTTTATAAAATGTACACTATATTATTTGTGTAAAAATTAAATTAATGTATTAGTACTTATGTATTTATATGTATGCAATTAGGTATTTAATTAATGTTTAATATTAATGTATACATATATATTTAACATGATTGGTATACAGGTATGTATATGTATGTATTTAAATCAAATTGTATATATATGTATATATAAATATATACATTTTGTATACACTTATTATATAATTGCTATATATATAAATTGGTATATACGTATACAAACATTTTTAGTATATGTATGTAATTATTAATTGGTGAATACACAAAAATAAATATACATATTTATTTTGCTATATGATTAATAAAAATATAATTTTAGTATATATGCTAGTTAAAGATATGTATATTTATATCTACTAGATGATCCTAGTTGACCAAGTTCCATGCCTAGCGTAGCCCTGAGGCCAGTGTACTTTGATTCTGTGTTAGTGTAGCATCTGATGCAAACATTGTATTGTTTATTATATGTTTATAGGACTGTCGGATTCTCCAGACGATACCCTGGGACAGGATATTGGATTTACCAGCTAAGGACCCAAGGCGAGTACATTCTCTGATTAGTTTCCTATTTATGATATCCCCTATGTTCACTGTATCTAGTGTAGATATCCATGCTCTTGACACGCTGGTTACACGTATTGGTATACACGGATCTCGTCATGAGATGTTATTCATGGTGTAGCTTGTACAAGACTTGTTTCCTTGTTATCTTGTGCATGTACAGACACTGAGACCCGGGGAGATTTGCTACCTCCCTAGGGAATCCCGTGCCATGGCGTACCATGATTGGATCTACTATACCAGTCGGGGGTGGGGAGTATTTTAGTGTAAATATGTGATCATAGCCAACTTTACATGCATCATAGCTCACCCCACATCTCACGTCGGATGCGGCCTGACCATTTACATGTTTCATAGCTGTTACGTGTGATTAGCCTGACCTCTACATGCATCATAGCTAACCAACGGTTAGCCTGACCTTACATGAATCATAACTAATCACATATAACCAGCCTGATCAAGTTCCCAAGTCGATCACATGTTAAAGCTAGTACTCACACACTTAGTCATATGTTTCTTGCTCATTGACATATTGTTTCTTTTCCTGCATTTACTTACAGTATTTCCAGTATTTCTTTTATTGTACATTTCTCGTACCTATACATGCATCTCGTATATTTCTATCTAGAACTGCTACATAGTTTATATCATTAATATAGAACTGCTATTTAGAGATGTACTTTGCTCTTTCCTGACTGGAAAACATTTTCCAGACTATACCTAGAGGTCTGGTATCCGACACTGGTGGACACAGGGTGAGTAGCTGAGACTTGGTTTTAGTAGTATAGTCGTGATTCCGGGAGGTCTAGCCCGAATCACTAGTTATCTAGTTAGTTTCCTTTAGTAGTTTTTTGGTACCGGATTTGTCTCCGGCATTTTGTTGAGACTTGGATTTATGTTGAGTTAGATTTAATTACATTAGACTTGTGTTGTAATTATTTTTATTTCTTCAATTTCTTATCGTGCAGTAGTTATGTGATTGAGTATGTTGATCTTTTATATTGTTATCCGTGTCTCCTTATGGAGTTGGATACTAGTGTGAGATTGTTTAGATAGTACTTGACCTAGACAGCGTTCTACCGCCGATGCTGCGGCGTAGGCTGGACGTACCCACGCCCTCGTACCCCTATATCGGGTGCGGGTCGTGACACTCTCTGATCCAGAATCTCAACTGGCTACTCTGGATAGCTAAGATTAGGGCCCACCTCGATCTCCGAGTGATCCAACACATGACTGGGATCTGCCATGTACCATCTCAGTTGCAATACGTGAAACACATTATGCACTCCCTCCAATGCTAGTAAGTCTAGTCTATATGCAACTGCACCGACCCTCTCAAGAATACTATAAGGTTCGATGAATCGCGGACTAAGCTTTCTGCCTCTACCGAAATGAATCGTGCCACGTGTCAGAGAAATCCTCAAGAAAACTAGACCGCCAACTTAGCACAAAACATAACCTTAGCATTCTAACAAAAATAATAATCAATCACAAGCAATGCAAAACAAAAATCTATACCTCAAACTCCAAAGGTCTCCGGTGGCTATCGGCCTAATGCCGCTGCCTATCCTGCGCCACTTGAAGTCTATCCCTGATGAGCTTTACCTTCTCAACTACATCCACTACCATCTCTAGTCCCAATAAAGCTCTCTCACCAACATCATCCCATGATAACAGAGTACGACATCTCCGTCCATATAACGCCTTAAATGGTGACATCTCGATACTAGCTTGGTACTTGTTGTTATATAAATCTACCAAGTGAAGATGATCCTACCAAGAACCTCCAAGATCCAAAACACAAGTGCGTAGCATATCCTCAAGAGTTTGAATAGTCCTCTCCGACTGTCCATCAGTCTGAGGGTGATATGCGGTACTGAACTTGAGATGAGTGCCCAAGCTAGCCTACAAACTTCTCCAAAAGTGGGACGTGAAGCGACTATCCCAATCCGAGACTATGATCACAGGAACACCATGCAATCTGACTATCTGGCGCACATACATCTCTCCGAGCTTCTCCGGTACACACTTTGAATGGAAGAAAGTGGGCTGATTTGGTCAACATGTCCACGATGACCCGAATCGCATCTTTACCTACTAGAGAACACGTAAGTCCTAGAACAAAATCCATGGTCACATGCTCCCATTTCCACTCTGGAATGGCTAAAGGCTGAAGCAATCTACCTGGCCTATGTCTCTCTGTCTTTACCTGCTGGCAAACCAAGCATCTGGATACGAAGCTGGCTACCTCCCGCTTCATACCATACCACCAAACATGCTCTCTCATGTCTCTATACATCTTATTGGCACCTGGATGCATAGAGTACTGAGATCGATGCATCTCCTGAAGAATCTCCTCGTGTAATGCTCCACTCGGTACACACAATCTTGTACCGTGCCGCAATGATCCATCTTCAGCGATACTAAAGTCTTCTGCCAACTTGATCTGGACCTTGCTCTAATGCTCCTCTGAAACTCATCCTCGTACTGTGCATCTCAGATCCGATCCATAAACTCCGACTGTACCTGAAGTCCCCACATCTGTGCTGCGACTCCAGGAACTAATACCTCAATACCCAAACTGTCAAGATCGGCCATTAAATGTCTGTCTCTCATCAAGTACATAACCACGGGATACCTGCTTAAGGCATCTGCGACTATGTTGGCCTTTCCTGGATGGTATTACAAAGAAATTTCGAAGTCTTTCATCAACTCCAACCATCGCCGCTGCCTCATGTTGAGCTCTTTTTGTGTAAACACATACTTCAAGCTCTGGTGGTCTGTGAAGATCTTTACTCTCTCTCCATACAAGTAGTATTTCCATAATTTAAGAGCAAAGATAACTGTTACCAACTCCAAGTCATGGGTAGGGTAATTCTTCTCATGCGGGCATAATTGCCGGAAAGCATAGGCAATCACCTTCCCATTCTGCTGTAACACAAAACCCAAACCCTTACCTGATGCATCACTGTTTATGGAAAATCCTCCTGCTCCTGATGGCAATGTCAATATTGGAATTATAGTCAACCTCTTCTTTAGCTCCTCAAATACTGACTGACAATCCTCAGTCCAGACAAACTCCACGTCCTTCCTGGTTAGTCTAGTCATCGGCTCTGCAAGTCTGGAAAAGTCCTGAATAAACCTCTGATAGTAGCCTGCTAATCCAAGAAAACTCCTGATCTCTGCTACTGAACTCGGGGTAGACCATAATTCAACTGCCAAAATCTTTTTTGGGTCTACCGAGATTCTATCTCCTGTAATAACATGCCCGAGGAATTCAACCTTATCAACGAAGAACTCATACTTTGATAGCTTGCCATATAGCTTCTCCTTTCTTAGGGTCTCTAGAACTATCCCCAAGTGCTGTTCATGCTCCTCTGGGGTCTTCGAATATATCAGAATATCATCAATGAAGACTATAAAAAACTGATCCAAGTACTGATGAAATACCTTGTTCATCAGGTTCATAAATACTGTCGGGGCATTGGTCAACCCAAATGGCATCACCAAGAACTTGAACTGCCCATAACGAGTCCTAAAAACTATCTTCGAGATATCTTCTTTCCTCACTTTTACCTGGTGGTACTCCGACCTCTAGTCTATTTTTGAAAATAACTTTGCTCCACTCAACTTGTCAAACAAATCATCAATCTGCGACAACGGGTATTTGTTCTTGATAGTGAGGTTGCTAAGTGCCCTATAGTCGATACACATATGTACCGACCCATCCTTCTTTGGTAAAAAAAGTACCAGAGCACCCCATGGTGATGAACTGGAATGGATAAAGCCCTTGTCTTGCAACTCATCCACCTGCTTCTTTACCTCTGCCAGTTCGCTATTGTTCACTCTATAGACGTGCTGAGATATCGGCTCTGCGCTTGGCACCAAATCTATAGAGAATTCTATATCTCTGTCCGGTAGCAACCCCGGAAACTCCTCTATAAAGACATCTATGAACTTTGTAATCAATAGATGTGGCGGCTCCTGCTCTTCTACCAAAGCTCCACAGAAATTTCCTTCGCTCTGCCCGGCTACTCCTTGGATGAACTCAAACTCTGGCTATTTTGGCATCTAAAATAAAGCTCTACCTCCACGACAATCGATACTAGCATGATGTCTACTCAACTAATCATCTCGAGTACTATATCATAACTCGGAAGTGGCATTACGAGTAGACATACGCTCAACTCTCGGTCTCCTAAATAAACTCTCTGGTTCTTACAAACATCACTGACCAGGATAATGCCACCCCCGTTTATGATCTTATAAGTCCTCGACAACGGTTCAGACTCAAGACGATGTCAAAGAGAAAAAGATACAGATACAAAACTATGAGAAGCACCGAAATCAAATAAAGCATGAGCTGGAAAGGAATTAAGATAAACTGAACATGAGATGACATCGCCAACCAGCTCCTCCTCCTCGACAGTCAAGGCAAAAGCTTGCTCCTGTCGTTGTGCACCTTTCTGCAGCTAGTCTTGAGCAAACTGCTGCTGCTGCGGTGTTAGAGGTCCTCTCTGTTGTCCCGCTGGTGGTCTAGCTGGTGCTTTCTGTGCCTGACCTCTGCCCTGAACTAGACGAGTTGGGACTTTAAGGCAAGCCCTCAACTGATGATCTTCCGATCCGCAGAATAAGTACTGGCCTAGTCTCATCCTGCATGCATCCCATCCGTGTCCTTGCTTCTTACCGAAAGTACAAGGAACAACTTCCCTTTGGATCTGGTGCATCTGCTGTGTCGATGCTTTAGCTGGCCCGTGATACTGCTGCCTCAGATGCTGATAGTACCTCTGGTACTGCTGCTGGAAATGAGGCATCTTCGCTGGACTCGTGTTGGTACTGGATCCTACTGTGTCTCTCGACCTTTTAGAGCCAAGCTCTGAGTCATCCTCTGCTCATTGTGCCTATCTGAGAATATCTTCAAAGGTGGCGGTAGGATCTCCGTTCGTGTGGGATTTAACCTCCCGATTCAGGCCCTTCCTGAACTTTCTAGCTCTACCTCTGGGATTCGGCCCCTCCACGAAGTGACCTAGTCGGCAATACTCTGCCGTATACTCGTCCACTGATATATCTTCTTGGACAAGGTACTGGAATTGGCTCTCTAAGGATGTCAGAGCCATGTCTGGAAAAAATTTCTCCTTGAAAAGCTCTTTGAAAGCTTCCCAAGTGAGTCCTGGTACTGTAATCCTGGGGTTTATCCTGAACCATGTCAAAATAATATCGAACATCATACACCCCGCTGCCTCTATCTGTAATATCTCTGAAATTTGTGCCAGCCATAAGTTTCGCTCGATATCCTCGATCCAATCATCCGCGTAAAGGATCCCCTCTATGCCTCTGAAGTCCTTCGGGCCCATCCTCTTGAAGTCTATGATGGTCCCCGGCCTCGGCTACTGAGGAATAAACTGAGGTGGTGCCGTCTGTGGCTGGACTGTGGAAGCTCCCTCAACTGCTGCAAGTGCGATCTGGTGAACTTTCTCCACGCTCTATCATAGGACCTCTGACTAATGCTGCTGCACCTCCATCATCTGCTGGAAGAGCGCGAATAACTATATCTGATTAACTACATGTGGTGGGGGTGGAAGATCCCCGGAAACTGTTAACCCTGTCCTCGGTACTGGAGGTGGAGCACCTCCGAAAGCTGCTACAAATACGCCCACCTGGACCGGTGAAGCTAACCTCCTAAATATAGGTGCTGGACCGTCGTCTGCGGGTACTGCCCTCATGGGTATTAAAGTGACTGATCATGCCATCGCGATACCTGAGCGCTAGGAATGCATCTTCGGCGGCATCCTGAAGATAGATTGAAATAAGGAATCAATATTGAATATGATACGATATCATCAAAGAAGGACATAATTTTATTCAAAGTAAAGCAAATATTCAATAGATAAGGATTACAAAACAGATATTGGAATATTATCTAGTTATGATTGAGTAAACTCTCAGTCTAAATCTTATTTCCTAATGTAGGCTCGCAGCAGTACTCTATACGAGCACCACTACGATACGAATCTAGACCTGCATGGGCCACCACTCAAAATGTGTCACAACCTGCACCCGAATATTCGGGCACGAGTACGTGGTTACACCCATCCTACACCGCAATATCGACGGTAGAACGCTGTCTGGGTCTTTTCTAACTATCTAACATCTCAAAAATATAATATGGTACCTATTAATCATCTCAACTCCAAACGAAGGAACAATATGGTATCTCATAAGTATAACTAATCTCAATCACAAAACAAACTAAGGAAGATAAAGTACGAATGGAATAGCGAAGGAAAGAATATGAAACAATCCATAATCTGAAATAATATACAAACTGTGAATCTCCACAAATAGTCTAAAATATGCCAACTGTAAACCCCCTCACCCAAAATTGGGCCTACTTGGCTTAGATAGTGAAACTAGGGCTAGTTTGAACCTAATTAGAATTAGAACACAGCATTTTATTTAATTAGGTAATATTTATTTCACTTAGCACGCCTTACCGTTGCTTCGATAATTGGAGCACTACACTAGCCACTGTCTACCTACAAATTTCACACTCTTGCCCTAGACATGACCGCCTTCTATTCTGACCTTGGTGTAACTTATAATTATGCTTTCTTGTGCTATATTTTAGTCGCACAACATTCGTCGCAGACGTTATTAATTAATTCTAAATAAATTCAACTTTGTACCCTTGTGCGTTCCAATCAAAATTGGAGACACAATCTTGACCCATTTTGTGCAACCCAATTAATGATAATATTCTACATTGAATCCTCTACGTCCATGACACTTGTGTCCCACCTAATTTTATCCCTATGTACTTCTAATTAATTCCAGAACACCTTGTGCATTAATTTTAATTAAATTAATTCAATTTCTATCTTTGTGCAATTTTTTAATTATTGGGCACTTTTATGCAAAAATGTATTAAGGTGTCCACACCATTGGACAATACATGAAGAAATCCAACTTTCTCCTTCATAGAAATTTTTCCATAATTTTTGGAAGGTGCAACGTGCAACATCGCCCCCTTTATTTTAAACCTATTATTGCATTTAAACAATGCAATTATGGCCCTCCAAACACCCCCATGTGAGGCAAGGCCCAACTCCAAGGAGGGTTGACCAAGTCCAAACCTTTAGGTCAAACACCTAAAAATCCTATATGTATAAATATCTCATTTTCCTTTATTTTTCCCAAAACCTAAACCCAAACTAAAATTCAGCAGAAATACCCAACCATCCCTAGTCATCATCATCTTCTTCTCCTTCAACCCGCCGACCCCAGTCGAGACTCGCCGGAGTGGCACCCGCATCCGCCGTGCCCTCGCCTGACCCCTCCACGCGACGACCTACCCGCCGCCTGAGCCCTCCTCCGCCTGCACAGTCGACCTCCTCTTCCCTTCTTCTTTGGTGATCACCCGTCCGAGCTTCCCCGTCGACGACCCCGCTGCCTTTTCCTCGACGACACCAACCCGACCAGCACCACCGTCCTCCTCCCTGCTCTTTCCACCTCCACCACCACGATAACCTGCCGGATCCCCACTCGACGAGCTGCCGGGCTCGACACCCGTGCACGACCCTACTCCTCGCCTGGAGCCGCTGTCCTGATCCCGGCCGCCTTTATCTTCCCCGACTGCACAGCGCTGAGTAGTCCCGCCGAAGAACCCCATCTCGACCTCGATTCTTCCTCCCGTTCTCCTTCCCTAACTCTTTCTCCTCCCCGGCCACCTCCCTCAACCGTCAACACCACACCACTAGCAACACCACCAGCAACACCACAGCCACCCGAGCCTCCTCCTTCTTCCCCAACTAACCTCCCCGACCACAGCCTCCTCTCCTCCCTGTCATCAACACCTCCCCTGGCTGGACCTCCCCTCCCCTGGCCGGAGCACCCCATCATCATCATCATCCACTCTCATCATCACCACCATTACCATTATCAACATCACCTTCACCATCATCTCCACCATGATCATCACCATCTCATCATCATCATCACCAACACCTTAACCCTAATCGTCCACATCATCATCCTTGTCATCACCGCCATTATCATCATTTCCATCATCATTACCATCGTCATCACCATTGTAATCACCTTAACCCTAATTAATATATATATCCTCATAGTCATCCTCGTCATTATGGACCTGTCACCCTTGTCGAAGACAACCTACAATAGTCACCCCCGATTCTCGTGCCTGTGCATGCTGACCCCGAAGAGATATTGGATCATTCTGCGTGACTTCTAGAGCAGGTTATTGGCACTATGCAGCTTCTGGTCAGGCAAGTAAACCTTGCCTTATTGTACTGTTTAAATTTTGTTATTAGTTGTATGTTTATTAATTTAATATTATATTACTTTGCACGTCCGAGAAGACTAGGGTGCAGTTAACAAAGGCGTTAATGTTAGAATTTGTGTTTGACCTAGTGTCTAGTAGACCCACCTAAAGTTGTGGAGTTATCGGTAAGACTCTCCAGGCCTTGACACATTTCTTACATGTATTGTGAGTCTCATGTAGGGCACGAACTTGCGTATGCGGTTGGCCACCTATACGTGTAGGTCGTACGATGGATAGGGTATAACTGCTAATAGTGATGCATGTTAGAAGACTTAACAGTTATTAGTAGTCGGAGCATAGACTATTATACTACGAAGGTCCAATCCTTGTCCTTGTTTGGTTGTAAGATTGGACTATTGTTCTAACTATAGACTATGAGCCAGAGTTACGACACCGATACTTGCACTCCGTCTCGGTGTAGTAGCTACATCGTGTTGTGGATACAACATGCATAGATCATTGGGCGGGGAAGATAATTAGTAGGCGTATGGGACAGACATTTGGCTGCCGTAGTTTCAGAGTAAACTGCGGGGCCGTGAGCCTCAGTGTTACCCGGTTATGGGCCATTATTACCCGGTTATGGGCCAGTGTTACCCGATTATGGACGTATATGCTTGTCGATACATCCGGTAGAGGTTACTAGCTACGCACTATCATGATTGGTGATATAGTCATCATATACTCCTGGCATCCAGTTTACAGCTAATGCCAGGTACTTAGCCTCTGGCTCGACGCTATGCTTTATACCTTTTACCTACCTATACGTACCAAGATTGTCTTCAAAGTGCATTTCACTTAGCTGGTTAGTTTATCCTTGAGTTTCACAGTATTTACTTTATGACATGCTTCTATGTATCTTGTTATGTCCCTCTGAGGACCTGGTCCCTTTCCAGGTGCAGATGTTCATGAGTATTCACAGGAGCGCAGATCCAGACTTGCTACGTATATTTCGATGAGGTATTTTCTTCGAGCCCATGATTGTTAGTTGATATTCTTATATTATAATTGTCTTATTTATTCTATATTCTAATTCGGCAGTGGATTTGTTTCCATCCGACTATCATCTTTAGATACTTTATATTGAGATCTAGTTTCATAGATATTGGTTATTTATGCCTAGTTAATTTTTGTGGATGAGATTTAGTTATGTCCTGTGACTTGTGATAAATATATACCACTTATGAATTATTGTTTATGATACAGCGTAGGCATGTGTTATGGTTTCTATATATTGAAGTTGCCATATACATGCGGCTGGCATGCTTACGTGTCCTAGTCCTACGTATTTTTGGGACTGGGGTATGACATATTTTTAGTGGTGGCCCATACAGGTCGAGAACATATTGTCTCGGTTACGTTACTGTACCGAGCAAGCCTGCACCTAGGAATAGTGTATAGGATCTCATCCACAATTGACTATGATTTACCTTTCTTCCAATCTATTCTATTTGAATAGCTGCATCCTGCTTGATTCATGTGCTTCCCTAATAGTTCCTTGAGTATAGCCTTCTCTTAGAATATAGAAGTCCCTATTGTTAGATAATAAGTAGGGTAAACTTCCTATTAAGAGTACAACTAGGATAATGACACATCACTGAGTTAGAATACTTAATAAACCATAGCGTTCCTTACTACCTAATGAACCCTAGCAACCCTTACCTGTAGAATGATTGACCATTATCCCTTGATAATTAGGGATGACTTGAAAGTAGTATAGATACAACTAGAGTGAGTTATAAATTTAACCATATTGTTTGACCCTAGCATTGAGGGACCAATAGAAATCCAAGGTTGAATATTAGGACCAAAACTTAACTTTTATAGTGAGATAATATTATCAAACTATAAATTTAGGTTCTTGTCCTGATACTAGGAGACAGTACCTTAAGAAGCCAAGAGGAACGAATATAACATTTTCCTCGATCAAACCTCAAGCACAGATATTAGCATACCACCTTCCCCTTAGGAACCCACGATATTATCTAGAGTCCCTCTATTTTAATTTCATATCTTGTTCCTCTGCAACCTTAAAGTTCGCCAATTGTGCGATGACTAAATTATGTTCTTCCTTTTTTCATCTTCCAACTCGTGCCACATAACTCTTATGATTGTAGGCCAAGTAATTTTATTTCATGTTGGGATATATAGTTTGCTAGGATTATAGTTGTTACTCTTGAATTTTGAATTATGTGATTGGTAGTTAGAACTTGATAGTTTAAGTTATTCTTGTAGATTATGACCTAATGATTATCCCTTAGTTTTAAATCGCGTAACTTGTACCATACCTCGATACGAGTTATATCCCCCTTTTTCCCTTGAAGCCCAGTAACTCTTCCATTCTTACTATTGATACTTGTTCTATAAGCACTATGACTAAGACTTAAGATGATCATGACCTATATAATAGGATACTCTAATAAGTACCAAGACCTCTTCTCGTAAACCTTAATAGGAGTTTCTACATTATCCTTAAGGCATTACCGTATTAATTTATTCTTTTAAGTTGGGTAGTGTGCCTCATAACCTAGTATCAAATAGTTCTATTGACACACTAATGAAGTATAATTGAATGACCTTAACTATAGACTTGCATAAGATGATAATGTTTATTCAAACTGTAGAACTTAGAAGCCCATACCCCTATTTAGTCGACTAGCGACTTAGACAAGGAGATAGTATGACAACTCTAGAGACTGTAGAGTCCTATCTTTTTATGAACTTGAATTATTTGGTAACTTCTCTCATCATAATCTAGTGTACTTATATTTCTGTACTACCTTGACATATGCCGCTATTATAGACTAGTTTTGCAAGCTTATCCGTTTATCGATCTTGTTCATGACATAGGTATTATTGGGTCGACACACTAATACAATTGTCTATTCAGAATCAGTGTATTACGTTCTGATCAACCTTAGTGCATTTTGGTTCGCTCTTCGCACAACTACTTTGCGTGGATTGAGATATATAGTTGACTAGTAGATGAATATACTTGTCCTCTAGATATGTCAGAGCATATTATATCAAGTAGATAACTGTACTAATACGAGCATGCGAATAAGAATTTACCAACTAGGATTTTAATCCACAACTGCCTTGACACTTCCCATTTGAATTCTTTAAACGCCTTGATTCCCATACTTCTATTCTATTATCTCCCCCTTGAACTCTTTATTATTGCTTTCCGTCTTCCCTTATTTCGGAAAGATGAAACCTCATGCTTGGCATAAGTTTGATACACTGATAAGTACTAGATATACCCCATAGGCTAATCATATGACTTGGTGACTCCCTTTTATAGTTGATTAATGGCATATCATAGATGATATATTTGGTGTTAAAACTTTGAGAATTAAATAACATGATTAAATAATTTGAGGAATAACTTTCTTAGATGTATAGCCTTAGATGATAGATGGGTAAATTCTAAGTTGGGTAGAAATCGCAATATTAAAAATTGAGGTGAATCCTTTTAGACTATGACCAAGTGAGATTAGATAGAGAGAAACCATGTCTTATTTTAATTTCGAGGACAAAATTAGTTTAAGTTGGGTAGATTGTAAACCCCCTCACCCAAAATTGGGCCTACTTGGCTTAGATAGTGAAACTAGGGCTAGTTTGAATCCAATTAGAATTAGAACATAGCATTTTATTTAATTATGCAATATTTATATCACTTAGCGCGCCTTACCATTGCTTCGATAATTGGAGCACTACACTAGCCACTGTCTACCTACAAATTTCACTCTTGCCCTCGACATGACCGCCTTCTATTCTGACCTCGGTGTAACTTATAATTATGCTTTCTTATGCTATATTTTGTCGCACAACATTCGTCGCAGACGTTATTAATTAATTCTAAATAAATTCAACTTTGTACCCTTGTGCGTTCCAATCAAAATTGGAGACACAATCTTGACCCATTTTGTGCAACCCAATTAATAATAATATTTTACACTGAATCCTCTACGTCCATGATACTTGTGTCCCACTTAATTTTAACCCCATGTACTTCTATATAATTCCAGAACACCTTGCGCATTAATTTTAATTAAAATAATTTAATTTCTATCTTTGTGCAATTTTCCAATTATTGGGCGCTTTTATGCAAAAATGTATTAAGGTGTCCACACCATTGGACAATACATGAAGAAATCAAACTTTCCCCTTCATAAGATTTTTTTTATAATTTTTGAAATGTGCAACGCGCAACATCGCCCCCTCACTTTAATGATTGGACGACATTCATCATAAATGCAGTTGGTACTAAGAAGAAGGTGAAGGACGCCCGCCTCTTGGGAATACAGATACCTATTACGGATGATAGGGGAAAGTGCACTTACAACAACAACAACATCATCGATAATAGCGTCCGGGATGGCAAGGAAAAACAGGCTCTGGTCGCAAATATAGCCAAGAAGCCTAAGCAAAAGCCCGCAGAGACTCCAAAACTGAAGGAAACCTACTCCTCGAAGACGATGACATCATTGCAATCTTTGACGTACTGATGTAGGGAAACAAGCTTTGTCTCCCTGACCTCAAACGCCCAGTTGAGGCAGCCGAAGTGAATAACCCAAAGTACTGTCTTTACCACTGTTACGTCCATCATGCGACGCGAGACTGCTATACATTAAAGCTGTACATTCAACGACTGCTTGACACCAAGACCCTTATTATGGACTTTGATGAAAAGACAGTCATCGCAAACATGGTGTCTCTCCAGTTCAGCAACTTCCCGGCAACGGAAGTCCAAGATGGAGTAATCTTGATCCCCCAGACAACAATGGAGGTTATCAATCTCCTGCCAGCTCTTGACCATACAGCCGGGCTCATACCTCTCACCACATCACTGGGGCAGATCATGTGGGTCCATCCCGATCTTGCTCCATAATTGATGCAGCAAATAACACCTTCTGCCACCAAATCCAAAGGCAAGAAATTTAAGTTCTACTACACGGTTTCTATTCCTTCCGAAGAAGCTATAGCAGGAACAACGAGGTCAGGAATGGCATACCAACGAGAGTACGACATCCCCGACGATATTGTGCTTCCAATCGCCACATCCGATCCGGGTCTATACCATCCCCTAGAAGTGGACAAGTCCAAGCAGAAATAAACTTGCTTCGATAGACCGCTGTGCAAAGATACCGCTCAGGGACTAGAGAAGTCCTACAACTTTGACATCTTGGCACAGCTCGCCAATACTTCAGCAAAGTTGTCACTATTCGAGCTTCTCTGACTCTCCAAAGACACTCGAGTTGCTCTGAGTGAGGCATTGCAGAATATCGACACCCACTTGGCGCAGGTCAAGCTGCCAGTTAAGGATCCTGCCACATGCCCCCACTACAATAATGTAATGGAGGCGATACCCAATATCACGTTCACACAACATGACATGTTATTGAAGAACAATTGGCACGATCATCCTCTGTATTACACAGAGTACATCGGCTTCATTAAGGTGGACCATATGCATATTGATCCCAGCTCGTCAATCAATATCATCTCGCGAAGTCTGCTTCAGACTCTGGGCACCCGATGCATCGTCTGGCAGCTACCAATACTGCCATCAATGGCTTTAATATTGGGAGAAGCTACCCTCTGGGCAAGATTCGCTTAAAATGTCAGATCGGCTACTTGAAAATATAGGTCATCTTCTACGTCATACATGTAGACGTATCCTACAACGTCTTGTTGGGACGTCCATGGATACATTAGTATATGATAGTACCGTCAACCTTGCACCAGTGCTTGAAGTACGTGGATGATCATGACATTGTCAAGACATAATTTGTCGACGTTGATCCATTTAAAGGGGTCAAGGCCTACTACTCTGACTCGATCCTCTACAAGCAAGTCTACCAAGATGAAGGTGGCAATATTGCCGACGATGAGGTAGATATCGGGAGAACATTGGACTAGCCCTTGAGAGTCCATCTCAAAGAACACACTTCCGACACAGCCTCTCCCTCAGGGTAAAACTACACAGGAAAGCACCTGAGCCTCTGGTCGTTCGCCTCCATAGACCGAGTCGACCACTGAAGGAAGATCCAGCGCCCCTACGAGTTTCGAACCTCTAATAGTAAAGCTGTGTAGAAGACCTCCAAAGCCCTCGCTCATACTAGGGGTAGATATAGGGAAGGATGAACTGGAGGAGTGTGTAGCCGCTCATGCTAACGTCCCTTCTGTCGACGATCTAATTCCGGAAGACAAGATATATTATTTCATCAATAAAGGGCTATCTTTGAACTACTCAGATGTTGCACATCTCAACATACTATATTTTCTTGAGCATGGTCTGGGCCTGCACATGCATACACAGGTGACTACTGCCTATGCAATAAACCAGATTATCTTCAGTCAAAACTCCTTCTTCATAGGTCCAAAGAGGAAGAGGAGAGATAAACTCATCATCTTCGGCAGAGTGGAAAGTCCCTAATCCTTCGACCTAGAGGATTTGGAGCCAGAACTATATACAGGCAATATTTTACTTCATCAGTACAACTCTCGAGCCAAATACTTCATCCAAAAGATGGGATACGATCTAAAAGTCGCTAAAGGCTTAAACTACGGCAAAGGCCGACGGCTGCCTCTGTGTCTACAGGCCCCTGTAAGCAAGCCCGAGGATTACTACCATAAGACCAAGCATAGCTTAGGGTATGTCACGCCTCCCATAACTCCTAAAGGCTTGGATGAAGAAGATGAGTTAAACTCTCACTCTTTAGAATCTTTCTCTTGGGACTCCGATATCAGTATCGGGGAGATGCTCAAACAAACATTTTCTGCCAACATGGTGCCAACCGACCCTGAGGAAGTCGACGATAATCCACCTGAACTCTTTGAGGCAGAACCATGGGCCCAACGTCTAGACGCACAATGGGAGAGACGGTTCGAGCAACGAGAACCTTCCACTGATGATGAAGTCGTACAAGTCAATTTGAGCGACGAATTCTCCCCTAAACCTATCTTCATCAGCAAGAGTTTGTCCAATGAGGATCGGGAATCCCTGCTACAACTCACCATGGAATCCATCGATGTCTTCGTCTAGAGTTACGAAGACATGCCAGGACTGGACCCCCAAATCGTAGTCCACAAACTTAAAATCTTGCCGAACGCTAAGCCGGTCAAGCAACACTAATGGCGGTTCCTACCGGACATCATGAATGTCATCGAAGCTGAAGTCACCAAACTGATAGCTAGTGGCTTCATCCGCAAAGAATAACATCCAGATTGGGTAGCCAACATCGTATCGCTAGTCATAAAGAACAAAAAGATCCAGATCGGCATTGACTTTCGTGATCTAAACGCGGCATGCCCTAAGGACGAGTTTTCCTTTCCGATCACAGAAATAATGATCGACAACACTTGTGGCTTCGAGTGCATATCCTTCATGGACGAGTTCTCAGGGTACAATCAAATTAAGATATTTTCTGACGATGAAAAGTACACATCCTTCCAAACGCCGATAGGAGTGTACTGCTACACAATCATGTCCTCTGGTCTGAAGAACATCGATCCTATATAACTGGGAGCTATGAACACCATTTTTTGTGAACATCTGTGCAAGACGATAAAGTGTTACATTGATGACATCGTTGTCAAGAGTCGCTCCAAAGATGATCAACTTTGGGACTTGAAGACTGTGTTCGACCTCATGCGCGCACCAGCTCAAGCTGAATCCTACTAAATCCTTCCTAGGAGTCTCCAGCGGCAAGTTCTTAAGTTTTTTCATAACTTCAAAGGGTATCCATGTAGAACCTGACAAGACTAAATTAATCCTTGAAATGCGCCCATCGAAGAACCTCAGAGAACTTCATGGCCTTCAAGAAAGACTGGCATACATCAGGAGGTTCATATCAAATCTCTCTGAACATTGTCAACTGTTCATTCAACTTATGAAGCAGGGAGTCTCCTTTGTCTGGAACGAAGAATGCTAGCACGCCTTCAACAAGATCAAGGAGTACCTCATGAATTCCCCAGTATTGGTGGCCTCCGTTGGGGGAAGACCCTTCTTACTATATATGCAAGCAATGGATCACTCCCTCGGAGCTCTACTAGCCCAGAAAGTGATGTCGGTCATGAACATTCCATCTACTATCTCAACAGAATGATGGCCGGCACAGAGCATATGTACAACCCCATTGAGAAGGAGTGCCTCGCTTTGGTCTTCCCCATTCAGAAGACTCAGTATTATGTGGCAGGACAAACCATCAATGTGATCTCGTGAGTTAATCCACTCAGGGCCCTTATGACTAAATCTAGAGCACTCAACTCTCGCCTAGCCACTTGGGAAATACTATTGTCACCATACGACATAGAATTTATCCCACAAAAGACGGTCAAAGGCCAAGCATTAGCAGATTTTCTGACAGCCCACCCTGTACCAAAAATCTTGAAGCTCTACGAGAAGATCCCAGACTAAGTGGTAGACTCAAACACGACCACAAGCGTAGAAGTCGTTTGGCAAATATTCTTTGATGGTGCTTCAAGAACAGGGCCCAAAGAAAATATTGTCGCTAACGTCGGGATAGTAATAATTTTTCCACACGATATGGTCATCAACCGCACTTACTCCCTCACAGAGCCATGCTCCAACAATGTGGCAAAGTATAACGCCCTCGTCATCATGCACCAACTCGCAAAATAAGTGGGAGTAGACTACCTGGAAGCCTAGGTCGATTCCAAGCTGATAGTCAATCAAGTGTGAGGTGAGTACGAAGTCCAGATTGAAGACTTGATTCCCTACCACCAAGCCACGCTCGGCATTATCTCCATCTTCAAGGGGTTCTTCATAGAGCACATCCCTCGATTGCAAAATATTGAGGCTGACGTCCTGGCTAGCCTCGTAGCCTCTTTAGATCTTCTAGTCAATACTCATGAACTGATCATCATGGTCATTTAATAGCTGGTTTGCCCAAAGAACAATTTTTTTCTGTGCCTAAGATACTCAGTAAAGATAAGAACTGACTCACAAGACTGGAGACTCCCATTCATTGACTACGTAGTCTATGGAATTATTTTCGAGAACCAAAATGAAGCCACTTTCATTAGAAGACGTTCCCTCCAGTTTTATTACGATACGGCTACTAAAATATTGTATCACCGTCCTACGACGACCTTCTTCTATGATGCCTATCGAATACAAAAGTGAACCAAGCTCTCCGCGAAGCTCACGATGGGGTATGCGGTGGCCATCAGCCCGGACCCAAGCTACAGGACCATATCCGGAGAATGGGTTATTATTAGCCGATAATGGTCGCAGATGCTGTCAACTATGCAAGGAAGTGTCAAGCGTGCCGAATCCACGCTGACTTCATCCATCAACCCTCGGAGTTATTACACCCGACCATTGTGTCTTGGCCACGAAGCCTGGGGCATAGACATCATAAAACTAATCAGTCTACCTTCGTCTAAGGGGCATCTGTTCATCCTCGCTATTATCGACTACTTCTCTAAGTGGGTGGAAGTAGTACGACTCGCTGAAGTCAAAACATCAAACATAATCAGCTTTGTCAAGCATCACATCATATACCGCTCCGGCTTGCCACGATGGATCATTCATGACAATGGTCCATAGTTTGTAAATCATGTTTTTTACCGTTTTTGCAACAAAAATTGAATTCAGGACATAGACTTAATACAATCCAGCAGTACATGGTCTTGGGGAAGCATTCAACAAGGCCATCATGAAGTTACTCAAAACATTTGTGCCATCCAATAAGCGCGATTGGAATATAAGCTGGGTGAATGTCTTTCGGCTTATCGATCAACGGTCCAGACACCAACTGGTAGTACGTCATTCTCCTTGGTCTACGAGAGCGAAGCAGTCCTCCCCCTCAAGGTCCAAATTCTCTCACTCTGTGTGGCTCTCTCCAACCGGCTAACCGTCAACGATAATCATTGCCGACGGCTACAAGAGTTAGAAGCAGTCAACGAGAAATGTCTCTTAGCTCAAAAATACATTGAGCTATACCAAGCACGTCTCTCAGGAGCATTCAACAAACAGGTCAAGAAGAGGACTTACCAAGTGGGTGACATCGTCCTGACAGTAAGAAGGCCGATGGTTATGACCCACAAGACGACCGACAAGTTCTAACCCAAATAGGAAGGTCTGTTCGTCATAGAATATGTATTTTCCAACGGCGTTTATCGACTGGAAAAACCTAATGGCAACTTGTTCAAGATGTCCACCAATGGCAAGTTCCTGAAAAAGTTCTATGTCTAAGGCTACGCTTATATTTCTCTCTATCTCAGCAGGACAACAAAGATGCATAGAGTTCCCATTCCTTATTCATCCCCAGCGAGTGCCTATGCACATTATTTCTCTATAAGCCATTATCACTATTCAAGAGTCTGGGATGCGCAACAGATAATAGATCCTCAAAATCTCACCATTGGAGTAGTCCTCAGATCCATCTGGATACTTCCGTAGGGACTACCCTAATATTTTTCCCCGGCCGAGTTTTCCATGTCCATATTACCTCTGAGCAAATCTTCCAGGTTTGACTATCGATCATCACGTCCATATTACCTCTGATATCGGTTGTCATCTTAACTTATCATCCGTACTTAACTCAAATTATGCCAGCTGTGTTAAGTCCACAAAATCTGCCACGTCCATATTACCTTTGGCAGGGCTTGTCTCAAACCTATTACTTTTATTTAGGTGCATAAGAAGTAATGGGTCTACAAAACCTATTATGTCCATATTACCTCTGATAGGGTTTTGTTTTAAACTTATTACTTGCACACTCATGCGCAAGAAGTAATAGGTCCACCAAAGTTCCCGAGTGGGATATCCTTAAACAGATTGCAATATTGTACTACGTCCATATTACCTCTAGTACGATATCCAAAGTTCACACAAACAATTGCAATAAACAAGAATAGCTTTTATTTCTTTCGCCTAAGAGAAACTAAAAGCGAGAACTACATCTGAGGAATTACCGTGGCCCCCAACCCAAAGCTAAAACAAAAGGCACAAAAAGAGAGACCGAAAAAGCAAAAGAAGAGCTACTGGTGCTGCGGGTCAGAGCATAACTCTACTATCCGCTTATGGAGAAGGGCGATATGGCCATCCAGGCCCACCTGGGCCCGACGCTTAACCTCCTTGGACATAACCTCCGGATCCTCGTAACGAGCATAGGACTCATGTCTGTCCTCTAGCTTCTGCACCATAACCTAAACGCCTTCAGTGTTCTGCGCTACTTGGCTCACCTCAGTTTGGATATCGTCCTCTTTCTGCTGAGCATCCGGCAGCCTAACCCCTAGTGCATCAACCTTGACTTGAAGCTTTCTAATGTTCTCATTCAGCCCCTTTTGCTTGGAGAGGCACTCTTCTCTGATCTCACCCAGCTGATCACGCCTCTCTTGCCAATTTTGGAGATCATATTGCAAGCATTCTATAGATGAAGCAAAGAAAGTCTTCTCCATCCTCATATTCTTTGAGAACTTATTATATTCATGGAGATCATGACGGCCACCTCGATCGTCATGTCATACGCTCGTCCCTGGGATATACCTCTCTACTGTTGCTGGTGCTGGAAAAACCTTTGCTGTTATGGCAAAAATGGAGGTCCCCTCTACTGGCCTCCTGGTATAGTAGGTACCCTGGCAGGTGTAATGCCCCACTCTGCGTCGACATTATGTATCAAGGTGAGTGGATAGAATTTCGTTCTCTGATTCTTGCACGCCTTAATAATAAATCTGAGTTTTTGCTTGCAATATTTTCATAAAAGAATGATAGAACCTGTCTTGCATGTTAATGAACAAACTCACCTAGCTTATCTTTGAAACAAACATGTCTGCTTAACTAAGACACCATTAAATGCTTGTCTAAGTACGTGTTCGCATGAACATGTTCACTATCGTCTATGCTCCGAGAGAACCATATCGTGTGCCTGAATATGTTCAAATGATAAGGCGGCTTGCCCCCGCAACAAGATATAGTCTGATGGTTCGTCTCGTCTATATACTAAAGTTTATTTGATAGTGTTTTCATGCATTCGTATCGGTCAAACAATGGCTATTGGTGGAGAGCTGAACTACATATGCCACGGCTGCTATAGAGATAGTGGAAAGTAACCATGAGTCACAGCTGCCATTAGCATCAGATAAAGAGTCATTGGTATGCTGGTCCAACAATTGTCGACCCTGAGATACTCGGGGACCGCACTGCATATAGCTAGTTCATTGTGCTGGCTTGGATAGATGGACTGCCCCTAAGATGTTCATGTGTGTCTAGCTGTGCATTTGTACCTAGAGTCTCACGAGACACGCTGTGCACACCCTGAAACAGAACGAACGACTTGTCTTGCTTGCTTATTCAATATGAAACTCTGTTTTAAAATATATTTCCAAAATAATATAATATGACGCCGTTCTTCTGCTGCATGCAACGAACATAGGTAAATCTAGAAAGATTACTAGTAATGTAATATTTTATAACATGATTACTTAGTGTTAGTTTTAGTGAATGCTTGCTTCTGTTCAGTTATTTTATCTCACCAGTACTTATAAAAGTGTTGACCCACCAACAGTTTACTTGCTTGTAGGTACTGGATCGTCCGAGGGAGCGATAGGCATGCCTCACTCTCTAAGACCCAAAATCCTAGTTTCGATTGCCTCGAGTTACTATCATATAAAGGGGCATAATATATGGAACGATGCCTATGGAAATAAAGAACCCAGTCCCTCGATTTTCCCCAAATACTCAGTTGTCTAAATGCATTACATTGCAACAATATCCCTCTGCTGCTTACTCGATTGATGCGATGATAGCCAAACAAATTCTAACGATGAAGCCTTATGCGGGCGCAACCCCAAGCTCGTACGGCATCACGTCCCGGTATCGAACGGGCCACACATTCCCTACACCGTCGGAAAGGCGCCGAGGCATGGTGATTCATGTTCGATGAGCCAAGGTGCGGTGGTTCGCGTCCGGTGGTTCCGGCGGGGGAGAGGCGGTGGTACGGCAGCCCTCGGGGCCGGGGTATGACATAATAGTATGGGAGCGGAATCGATTTCTTGGCTTAATCCATTGCTATGACTCTGAGATATTATCAATATGGTATTGCAATAGAGCGTTCCATACAATAAGTCCATTGATATTCTCAAATTATAAATATTTTTTGGACTTGAATTGCTTGATTGTTTTGATTGGGTACGACGAGGGATGAGGACTATCGCTGCTCGGAATATCGAAAAGTTTATCCTTGAAGTTTTGAGGACGAAACTTTTTGTTGGTGGATAAGTATGTAATGCCCTGCTCCACGTCGGCATTATGTATTAAGGTGAGTGGGCAGAACTTCGTTCTCTGGTTCTTGCACGCCTTAATAATAAATCTGAGTTTTTGCTTGCAATATTTTCATAAGAGAATGATAGAACCTGCCTTGCATGTTAATGAACGAACTCACCTAGCTTGTCTTTAAAACGAACATGTCTGCTTAACTAAGAGATCCTGAAACGATTGTCTAAGTATGTGTTTGCATGAACATGTTCACTATCGCCTATGGTCCGAGAAAACCATATTGTGTGCCTGAATGTGTTCAAATGATAAGGCGGCTTGCCCCCGCAACAAGATATAGTCTAATGTTTCGTCTCGTCTGCATACTAAAGTTTATTTGATAGTATTTCCATATATTCGCAAAAGTCGGACAATGGCTATTGGTGGAGAGCTGAACTGCGTGTGTCACGGCTACTACAAAGATAGTGGAAAGCAACCATGAGTCACAACTGCCATTAGCATCAGATAAAGAGTCATTGGTATGCTGGTCCAACGGCTGCCAATCCGGAGATACTCAGGGACCGCACTGCATATAGCTAGTTCATTGTGTTGGCATGGATAGATGGACTGCCCCTAAGATGTGCATGTGTGTCTAGCTGTGCATTTGTCCCTAGAGTCTCACGAGACACGCTGTGCACACCCTGTGTCACCCCCACTTTTTGGATTAGGGGTATTTTCGTCCTTTCGTAATTAATGAGTAAATAATTGCATGATAATCAATTTTAATTATTTACGGTGACCTTAATTTATTATTGGTACTGTTATGTAAGAGCATTAAGTATACACCCGTTGGACACGATACGTAATATGAACCCATTCCTCTTTCATTATTATTTTTCCATGATTTTGGGAGTGTGTAATTTAACATCAACTTCTTGAAACCATGGCCTCCAAACCCCTAGACCAATGCAATTCTCGTAATTCCATTAAACCCATTAGAATCCTAGCCCATTGGAATATCTCCATAGCAAGCCAAGGCCTTTTCCCTAGTGTTGACCAAGGTCAATATATTCTTGGTCAAACCAAACACCAATATATATATATATATATACATATTCCTTTCCATTTTTATTTTTCCTTAAACCCCCAACCCTAACTCAGCCGACCCCCCTTCCCATCACTGTTCATCACCTCTCAGTTCCCGCCGCCGCCTGACCGGAGACTCGCCGGAGTCGTACCTGAGACCGCCGCCAATCCCTGCCAACCCGCTGTGACGACCGGTGATCCAACCTACCCGAGCACCTGCACTCGGTTCGCCGGCTCGTCGACCACCCGCGCCTGACTGACCCACCAAAATATCCCGCTTGTCCACCTCGACTCATCCCCGTGGGCTCGACCGAACCGCCGAGCACCGTCGCTGTCAACCGGAGCAGCAGCGACTCGACCAACTGCCCGACCACCGACGCTTGGAGCTTGACCCCGCTGCTGAAGCTGGAGCCCGCCTATCCCGACTCACCGGAGCACCTGAGCAGCGGTCCCGCTGCCCAGTCCAACTGCGCACCCTAGTGCATGACGATCGGCCTGCCTCATCATCTCCGCCCCGTCCACACGCGCAGGTTTGACGTGAACCTAATCTCGTTTGAGTATGCATGTACGTATGCATGCATTAGTATACGTATGTATCGGTATATACATATATGTACGTAGTTGCATACGTATAGGTATATAGATATTATATGCTTTCAAATAATATCTATACATGCCCCTATATGTATTATAAGTATCCTAGTATATATACTTAATAAATTGTATGCATGGTATAAGTTTGATAGTATATATATACATAGTATAATTGATTAATATGTATCAGTATACGCATATGAACATGCATAAGGTAGACTCTATTAAGTAGCTAAAAGCACATATCTATTAAATTGAATTAGTAGTGTTGATGTTTATGATAAACAATAATAGGCATTATATGCCCGTGTACTAGGTGACCCCGTAGCATGATAACAGACTGCCAAATATACACTGACGTACTGGCAAGACCGTACCATTGACTGTCTGTTATTCACAGCAACGACAGACGTGACCACCCCTAGCGTAGCCTGTTGAGATCATTATGTTAATTGTGAGCTAGAGTAGTGTCTGATAAAGTATTGTATTATATGGTATGTTTATAGGACTGTTGGATCATCTAGACGACACCTTGGAACCCGGACAGTGGTATTGCCAGCTAAGGACCACAGGCGAGTACATTCTCTGACAGTTTCCATTACGTTAATTATCTCTATTATTCTTGTTGTATAGCGTACATGACTCTGACACTGTTCTTTACATGATTTGGCATCATTGAGACCTGTCACGAGGAGTCATGATTGGGATCCATCGTGCTAGCTGGGGAAACGGGGAAGTATTAGTAGTTTATGTGATCATACCCCACTTTACATGCAGCATTAGCTCACCCACATCTCACGTCGGTGCAACCTTACCCTTACATGCCTCATCGCTGTTACATCTGGTTAGCGACTTGTTGGGGATGATCGCTAATCCATGTAATGAGTCATATATTCCCAAGCCGATCACATGATATACTGATATTTCACACACTTAGATAGATAATTTCTTGACATGTATCTTGATAGATTGATCTTGTATTTCCACATGTTCTAGTAGTTGTTCTTATACACACTTACATACCAGTTCTTTGTACTTGCGTACACTTGTAGTTCTATTCCTTGTCAGATGCATATTGATGATGATGTTCCAGTACTTTATTCCAGCATTTCTTTTATTCCAGTATTTCTTATTTCCAGTATTTCCTATCTGTCTTGTATTTCTTTACACTGTATTATAGTTTTTTTTAATATATGTGGAACTGTTGTTAGAGGTGTATTTCGTTCCAATCCTGACTGGATATTTTTTCCAGAGAATCTTGAGGAATTCTGTACCACGCACTACGGACCAGGTATAGATGCAGACTATGTACCAGAGATCCTAGAGGAGATTATGCTTCTAGATGAGGCATTGCCAACAGCTATCTAGATAGTATTTATTTATGCTTGAGACTTGTAGAGGTTATTTCAGCTTATGTTTAGACTTATGTTAAGTTTAATTGGAGACTTATATTGGACAGCTAGACTGTGAGTTATCTTTATGTTTGGGACATGGTGTTTAACTATGTCATTTCTTTTTATCTTTATCGTGCCTTATAGTTGTTGTGATTGAGTTACATTGTGAGATTATTGTTAGAGATGTATATTGACCTCCTTATGGAGATGGATATCATTGACAGGTGTTTAGTTATATAGTATTACTGTGACCTAGATAGCGTTCTACCGCCGATGCTGCGGCGTAGGCTGGACGTACCCACGCTCTCGTGCCCCTATACCGAGTGCGGGTCGTGACATATTTTTAGTGGTGGCCCATGCAGGTCAAGTTTCGTAAGTTATGCGATATCGTGGTTGTGTGACAACTTAGTTGTACTGCTGCGAGCCTATGCTAGGATATTGGAAATAGGATCTAGGATGAGAATATGCTCAATCACACTAGGAAATTCTGAACTTCATATTGCTATTCTAATGGATTGCTTCCTTTTGCACTTTAGTGTCCTTCCTTGATAATATCATATCTATCACCTTAATTGATTCTTTGATCTATATTTAGGATATCGCCGAATACTAGATCCATGAGAATGGGAGCAGCCAATTCAGAGAGGACTGCCACCTCTCAACTTGACGAACAGATACCTGGAGATCCTCCTACATCTCCTGTTCGTGTGGGAGTGTCTGCAGCTAACGGGATTCCTTCTCCACCTATTCAGAGGATTGCCCTAGCTATAACAGACAACCTTCCACCACCACCGACACCGATTTTTGGAGGAGTGCCAGCTGACGGGGCACATATGTTCGCACTGATGCAGGGCATGCTAGAGGCCCAGAGAGTAACATCAGAGGCTCAGAGTGTTCAAGCTGAGGCTCAGAGAATGCAAGCAGAAGCACACCAGGCGCAGACCAAACTGATGAGAGAGAGCATGGAGAATGCTCATCAGTTGACTCTCCAAGCTGTGGAGAGGGTAGCACGACAACCGCAACATCAAGGTCAACAACAACAAAGGCCCGGTACCATAGTGGACTTTAAGAGGATGATGCCTCGGGAGTTCAAAGGCATAGAAGGAATACTATATGCTGACGAATGGTTAAAAGACAGAGATGAATCTGCGCTTATCACAGATTCCAGAGATTCTTCAGATAGAGGCCGCTGGCAGCCAGATGTTTGATATCGCACTGACGTGGTATCGTACAGAGCCGAGACTCGCCGCTGAAGGACTTACTTGGGAGGACTTTAAGAAACTCTTCAAAGAGAAATTCTTTCCTGACGTAGCCTTGGGAGCATTAGAAAGTCAGTTACAAGACTTAGTCCAAGGAGGTATGTCAGTCGACGAATATGCTGCAGAGTTTTGTCGATTGAGTCAATTTGCACCATCGATGGTTCGAGACCTAGGAGACAGAACTCGAAAATTCAGGAAGGGATTAAATAGGGAGATCAAGTCTCGTACTTCGGGACGACGTACTGCTATATTTGAGAGTATTCTGATGGATGCCCAGATTGCCGAAGACGACTTGGACCTCAGGCCCACGAGAGGACGCAATACATCCGGAGCAACAGGAGGTAACATAGGACCAGCCAAGCGCCCACACTTTTAACAACAACATAGGCCATACCAGCAACAACACCAGCAACAGGCACCAGTTCGAGGACATGCTCAATAACAGCAACCACAAAGACATAATCAACTCGTTGCCCCATGTTCGTATTGCGGAAAGATGGGACATACAAGAGACATCTGCAGAAAAAGGTTGGGCACTTGCTTATCGTATGGATCAGCAGCATACCAGCTGAGGGACTGCCCAACTATTCAGACTCGCCAAGGAGGAGGGGCTGCTCAGAGAGGACCAGCCAGAGCACCTATTGTACCAGGAGGCCAGCAGAGAGGAACTCCACTTCCATCATAGCAGAAGAAGTTTGCTCAGCAGCAGCAGCAACAGAGAGGAGCACCACAAGGACGAGCTTACGCCATGACCACTGAGGAGGCCGAGCCAGCTGGAGACGTGATTTCAGGTTCAGTTTTACTCAATTCTATTCCAGCACTTGCATTATTTGATTCTGGCACTTCCCATAGTTTTGTATCTGTATCTTATGCCTTTAAGCATTATTTAGAAATGGAACTATTAGATAGGACTTACAAGATCACGATAGGAGGAGGCATTATCCTAGTCCGTGATTGTTGCAAGGATCGGAGAGTGTCATTGGAAGGCTGAGAGTTGAGTGTGAGTTTACTCGTCATGCCACTTCCGAAATACGATATTTTACTCGGAATGGACTGGTTAGGTAAACACCATGCTTCTATAGATTGCCATGGAGGTAGAGTAGTATTTCGACCACCAGGAGAGCCAGAGTTTGAGATTGCCAGAGGAGCAGAGGAGCGGAGTAGAGGCACTTTTTGCGGAGCCAGGGTGGAAGAAGAAGAGTTACCGCATCCACTTATAGCAGAGTTCCTGGATGTATTTCCAGAGGAGTTACCAGGTTTTCCACCAGACGGAGATGTTGAGTTCTCTATAGACTTGATACCAGGAGCGGAGCCTATTTCGCAACATGTCTATAGAGTCAACAACAACGAGTTGGTAGAACTACAGAAACAAGTTGAGGAGCTGCAAGACAAAGGTTTTATTAGATCCAGTTCATCGCCATGGGGAGCACCGGTATTATTTGTACTGAAGAAGGATGGCACGGTGCGTATGTGTATCGATTATAGAACTTTGAATAACCTCACTATCAAAAACAAATACCCGCTGCCGAGGATAGATGATCTTTTTGATCAATTAAACGGAGCGAAGGTGTTTTCAAAAATAGACTTGAGGTCCGGCTATCACCAGGTGAAAGTGAAGAAAGAAGACATACCGAAGACCGCCTTTCGAACCAAATATGGCCAGTTTGAATTTACAGTAATGCCGTTTGGTTGAACAAATGCACCAGCAGTATTTATAAACTTGATGAACAAGGTGTTCCACCAGTACCTTGACAAGTTTGTAGTAGTATTTATTGACGAAATTCTAGTATATTCAAAAACCCCAGAAGAGCATGAAGAGCACTTGAGAATAGTCTTAGAAACACTCAGGAGAGAGAAATTATACGGGAAGCTTTCAAAGTGTGAGTTATTTCTTGAAAAGGTTGAATTTCTTGGACATATGGTAATGGGTGACGAAATTTCAGTTAACCCAAAGAAGATAGAGGCAGTGAAGTCATGGGCTACCTTCGGTACGGTAGCTGAAATCAGGAGCTTTCTCGGACTAGCAGGATACTACAGAAGATTTGTACAAGACTTCTCAAAGATTGCAGAGCCAATGACTAGGCTGACCAAGAAGGATGTGGAATTTGTCTGGACAGAAGAATGTCAAGCCGCATTCGATGAGCTGAAGAGGAGATTGACGACAGCACCAGTTTTGACATTGCCCTCAGGGACAGGTGGATTCACTATCTACAGTGATGCTTCAGGAAAAGGGTTGGGATGCGTTCTTCAACAACACGGGAAAGTAATTGCCTATGCTTCAAGACAATTACGCCCTCATGAAAAGAACTACCCCACTCACGATCTGGAGTTAGCGGCAGTTATCTTTGTCCTAAAGCTGTGGAAGCACTATCTGTACGGGGAGCGTGTAAAAATCTTCACAGACCACAAGAGCTTAAAGTACATGTTTACACAGGAGGAGCTAAATATAAGACAGAGAAGGTGGTTAGAATTGATGAAAGACTTTGATATCTTATTACAGTATCATCCAAGGAAAGCCAACGTAGTCGCGGATGCCTTGAGCAGGTACCCAATGGCTATGTGCTTGACTTCGGATAGACACTTATTAGCTGATCTTGAGAGCTTGGGAATCGAGGTATTAGTTCCAGGAGCTGAAATTCAGATATGGGGACTGCAGATTCAATCAGAGCTGATAGACAAAATTAGAGCTGTGCAGTATGATGATGAGACTCTAAAGAATATTAGGGCATAATTCAGGCATGATTGTTAGACAATTTCACTATTGTGGATGATGGATCCTTACGACATGGCACGAGGATGTGTGTGCCAAGCGGAGGGCTGCTCGAAGAAGTTTTACAGGAGGCACACCGCTTTCAGTACTCGATGCATCCCGGAGCCAACAAGATATATCGAGATTTGAGGAAGCATGTATGGTGGTATGGTATGAAGCACGAAGTAGCACGCTTCGTATCCCGATGTTTAGTGTGCCAACAGGTGAAAGCAGATCGACAGAGGCCAGGGGGATTGCTTCAACCTTTACCCATTCCAGAATGGAAGTGGGAGCACGTGACTATGGACTTCGTTTCAGGACTTCCTCGTTCTCCAGGAGAAAAATACGCAATTTGGATCATCGTGGATAGGTTGACCAAATCAGCCCACTTCTTACCTTTTAAAGTGGGTACTTCGACGGAGAAGCTAGCAGAGATGTACGTACAGCAGATTGTCAGATTATATGGAGTTCATGTGAGTATTGTCTCAGATCGGGATAGTCATTTCACTTCCTATTTCTGGAGGAGCCTTCAGTCTAGCTTGGGCACTCAGCTCAAGTTCAGTACCGCATATCACCCTCAGACAGACGAGCAGTCTGAAAGAACTATTCAGACTCATGAAGATATGCTACGTACTTGCGTATTAGATCTCAGAGGTTCTTGGGAGGATCATCTACACTTGGTAGAGTTTGCTTACAACAACAGCTACCAGGCCAGCATTGAGATGTCACCATTCGAGGCTTTATATGGACGGAAGTGTCGTACCCCTTTATCTTGGGATGATGTTGGAGAAAGAGCCTTGTTAGGACCAGAAATGGTCGTGGATGCAGCAGAAAAGGTGAAACTTATCAGAGACAGACTGCGAGTGGCGCAGGACAGACAGCGGCATAGGGTAGATAGTCACCGTAGACCCCTAGAGTTTCAGGTATTGTTTTGATTTGTTTTGTTTGGTTTGTGACTGCTTTGTTTAGGTTGCATGTTAAGATCGTTGTTCTAGGTTGGCGATTTGGTGTTCCTACGGATTTCTCTGACACGGGGCACGATTCATTTTGGTAGAGGAGGAAAGCTTAGTCCACGATACATCGGGCCCTTCAGTATTCTTGTAAGGGTCGGTGCAGTGGCCTATAGACTAGACTTGCCGCCTGCTCTAGATGGAGTGCATAACGTGTTCCACGTGTCACAACTGAGATGGTACGTGGCAGATCCTAGTCACGTATTAGATCACTCGAAGATCGAAGTTGGACTGACACTCAGCTATCCTGAACAACCGGTGAAGATCTTGGATCGTAGAGAGAAGATATTGCGAAACCAGACTATTCCCTTGGTTCGTGTTGCATGGAGAAATCACTCTCCAGGAGAATCAACTTGGGAGAGAGAGGATGAAATGCGCGAGCGGTATCCATATCTCGTCGAGACTTGAGGTATAATTCATTAATTGATTGCTTGTTCTTGTGATAGTTATTTTAAATTTTGAGGACGAAATTCTTTAAGGAGGGTAGACTTGTCACCCCCACTTTTTGGATTAGGGGTATTTTCGTCCTTTCGTAATTAATGAGTAAATGATTGCATGATAATCAATTTTAATTATTTAAGGTGACCTTAATTTATTATTGGCACTGTTATGTAAGAGCATTAAGTATACACCCGTTGGACACGATACGTAATATGAACCCATTCCTCTTTCATTATTATTTTTCCATGATTTTGGGAGTGTGTATTTTAACATAAACTCCTTGAAACTATGGCCTCCAAACCCTTAGACCAATGCAATTCTCGCAATTCCATTAAACCCATTCGAATCCTAGCCTATTGGAATATCTCCATAGCAAGCCAAGGCCTTTTTTCTAGTGTTAACCAAGATCAATATATTCTAGGTCAAACCAAACACCAATATATATATATATACATATTCCTTTCCCTTTTTATTTTTCCTTAAACCCCCAACCCTAACTCAGCCGACCCCCCTTCCCATCACTGTTCATCACCTCTCAGTTCCCGCCGTCGCCTGACCGGAGACTCGTCGGAGTCGTACCTGAGACCACCGCCAATCCCTGCCAACCCACTGTGACGACCGGTGATCCAACTGACCCGAGCACCTGCACTCGATTCTCCGGCTCGTCGACCACCCACGCCTGACTGACCCACCGAAATATCCCGCTTGTCCACCTCGACTCGTCCCCGTGGGCTCGACCGAACCGCCGAGCACCGTCGCTGTCAACCGGAGCAGCAGCGACTGGACCAACTGCCCGACCACCGATGCTTGGAGCTTGACCCCGCTGCTGAAGCCGGAGCCCGCCTATCCCGACTCGCCGGAGCGCCTGAGCAGCGGTCCCGCTGCCCAGTCCGACTGCGCACCCCCGTGCACGACGATCGGCCTGCCTCATCATCTCCGCCCCGTCCACACGCGCAGGTTTGACGTGAACCTAATCTCGTTTGAGTATGCATGTACGTATGCATGCATTAGTATACGTATGTATCGATATATACATATATGTACATAGTTGCATACGTATAGGTATAAAGATATTATATGCTCTTAAATAATATCTATACATGCCCCTATATGTATTATAAGTATCCTAGTATATATACTTAATAAATTGTATGCATGGTATAAGTTTGATAGTATATATATACATAGTATAATTGATTAATATGTATCAGTATACGCATATGAACATGCATAAGGTAGACTCTATTAAGTAGCTAAAAGCACATATCTATTAAATTGAATTAGTAGTGTTGATGTTTATGATAAACAATAATAGGCATTATATGCCCGTGTACTAGGTGACCCCGTAGCATGATAACAGACTGCCAAATGTACACTGACGTACTGGTAAGACTGTACCATTGACTGTCTGTTATTCACAGCAACGACAGACGTGACCACCCCTAGCGTAGCCTGTTGAGATCATTATGTTGATTGTGAGCTAGAGTAGTGTCTGCTGAAGTATTGTATTATATGGTATGTTTATAGGACTGTTGGATCATCCAGACGACACCTTGGAACCCGGACAGTGGTATTGCCAGCTAAGGACCACAGGCGAGTACATTCTCTGACAGTTTCCATTATGTTAATTATCTCTATAATTCTTGTTGTATAGCGTATATGACTCTGACACTGTTCTTTATACGAGTTGGCATCATTGAGACCTGTTACGAGGAGTCGTGATTGGGATCCATCATGCTAGCTGGGGAAACGGGGAAGTATTAGTAGTTTATGTGATCATACCCCACTTTCGATGCAGCATTAGCTCACCCACATCTCACGTCGGTGCAGCCTTACCCTTACATGCCTCATCGCTGTTACATCTGGTTAGCCTGACTTGTTGGGGATGATTTCTAATCCATGTAATGAGTCATAGAGTCCCAAGACGATCACATGATATACTGATGTTTTACACACTTAGATAGATAATTTCTTGGCATGTATCTTGATAGATTGATCTTATATTTCCACATGTTCTAGTAGTTGTTCTTATACACACTTATATACCAGTTCTTTGTACTTGCGTACACTTGTAGTTCTATTCCTTGTCAGATGCATATTGATGATGATGTTCTAGTACTTTATTCCAGCATTTCTTTTATTCCAGTATTTCTTATTGCCAGTATTTCCTATTTGTCTTGTATTTTTTAACACTGTATTATAGTTTTTGTCAATATATGTGGAACTGCTGTTAGAGGTGTATTTTGTTCCAATCCTGACTGGATATTTTTTCTAGAGAATCTGGAGAATTTCTGTACCATGCACTATGAACCAGGTATAGATGCAGACTATGTACCAGAGATCCTAGAGGAGACCATGCTTCTAGATGAGGCATTGCCTACAGCTATCTAGATAGTATTTATTTATGCTTGAGACTTGTGGAGGTTATTTCAGCTTATGTTTAGACTTATGTTAAGTTTAATTGGAGACTTATGTTGGACAGCTAGACTGTGAGTTATCTTTTTGTTTGGGACATGGTGTTTAACTATGTCATTTCTTTTTATCTTTATCGTGCCTTATAGTTGTTGTGATTGAGTTACATTATGAGATTATTGTTAGAGATGTACATTGACCTCCTTATGGAGATGGATATCATTGACAGGTGTTTAGTTATATAGTATTACTGTGACCTAGACATCGTTCTACCGCCGATGCTGCGGCGTAGGCTGGACGTACCCACGCTCTCGTGCCCCTATACCGGGTGCGGGTTGTGACACCTTGAAACAGAACAAATGGCTTGTATTGCTTGCTTATTCAATATAAAACTCTGTTTTAAAAGATGTTTCCAAAATAATGTAATATGACTCCGTTCTTCTGCTGCATGTAACGAATATGGGTAAAACTAGAAAGATTACTAGTAATATAATATTTTATAACATGATTACTTAGTTATGGTTTTAGTGAATGCTTGCTTCTATTCAATTATTTTATCTTACCAGTACTTATAAAAGTGCTGACCCACCAACAGTTTACTTGCTTGCAGGTACTAGATCGTCCGAGGGAGCGATAGGTGTGCCTCAGTCCCCAAGACCAGGAATCCTGGTTTCGATTGCCTTGAGTTGCTATCGTATAAAGGGGCATAATTTATGGAACGATGCCTATGGAAACAGAGAACCCAATCCCTCGATTTGTCCCGAATAGTCAGTTGGCTAAATGCATTGCATTGCAATAATGTCCCTCCGTTGTTTACTCGATTGATGCGATGATAGCCAAACAAACTCTAACGATGAAGCCTTGTGCGGGCGCAACCCCAGGATTATACGGCATCACGTCCCGGTATCGAACGGGCCACACATTCCCTGCCCCGTCGGGAAGGCGCTGAGGCATGGTGATTCGTGTCCGGTGCACCGAGGCACAGTAGTTCGCGTCCGGTGGTTGCGACGGGGGAGAGGCGGTGGTCCGGGCGGCCCTCGGGGCCTGGGCGTGACAGCAGGTTCCCTCTGAGCGGCTGCTCCACCCTGACCTGGACGAGTCTGAATAGATAGATAGTCTCTCAAATGGTGTGCTGATGATCCACAAGACAAACATGTACCCAGCCTCTTTCTGTAGATATCCCTCGTGTGTCCTATCTTTCCGCAGTACGCACACTGGACAGCTGGCTGGGTCTTCCTCTGAGGCTGCTGCTGCTGCTGAGTGTTTCTTCGCGCTGGTGCCTGGTGCTGCTGGTGTTGATACGGCCTCTGATGCTGCTGGAAGTAGGGACGCTTGGTCGATTCCGCGCTACCACTCGCTTCTCCAGAAATGTCGTGTCCTCTCTTGGGCCTGAGGTCCAAATCATCCTTATCAATTTGGGCACCCATCAGAATGCCCTCAAAGGTAGAAGTCCGACGTCCAGAAGTACAAGACTTGATCTCTCTCATCAGCCCCTTTCTGAACTTTCGGGCTTGGTTTCTTGGGTCCCGAATCATCGACGGTGCAAAATGACTCAAGCGGCAAAACTCTGCGGCGTACTCGTCGACAAACAAGTTCTCTTGGACCAAGTAATAGAACTGACTCTCCAAGGCTCCCTGGACCACACCAGGAAAGAACTTCTCCTTGAAAAGCTCCTTGAAAGCCTCCCAAGTAAGTCCTCTAATAGTAAGTCTCGGCTCCGTACGATACCAAGTCAACGCGATATCGAACATCTGGCTGCCGGCGGCCTCGATCTCCAGAATCTTCGAAATCTGCACCTAGCATAAGTTTCTCTCTATGTCCTCTAGCCAGTCGTCGGCATAAAGTATCCCCTCGACGCCCTTGCACTCCTGTCATGATCCGCACCTGGTATAGGGGCACAAGGGCGTGGGTACATCCAGCCTACGCCGCAGCATCGGCGATAGAACGCTGTCTAGGTCAAGATACTATCTAATCAATCTCTCACAAATATCCAACTCCATAAGGAGACACAAATATCACAATATAATATAGAATATACTCAATTACTAAAAAATAGAGCACGATGAGATATCGAAGCAAGCAATAAAATACAAGACAAGTCTAAACAACAATAAATAATCTAACCTGCAATCCAAAACATCCAATCTCCTAAGTATGCTGGAAATAATTCCTCTATGTCAGAGTTTGGAAAAAATATCCAGTCAGGATTGGAACAAAATACACCTCTAACAGCAGTTCCACATATATTGACAAAAACTATAACACAGTGTAAATAAATACAAGACAGATATGAATACTGGCAATAAGAAATACTAGAATAATGAGATACTGGAATAAAGAAATACTGGAGCATGTCATCATCAATGTACATCTAGCAGTGAAATAGAAATATACAAGTACACGCAAGAAAAATAAACTGGTATATAAGTGTGTACAAGAACAATAACTAGATCATGTAGAGATGCTAGATCAATATACTAGAGATGCATGTCAAGAACATCTAACTAAGTATGTAAAATATTAGCATATCATGTGATCGGCTTGGGACTAATAAAACTTATTATATTAATTAGCGATCATCCCTGCAAGGTCAGGCTAACCACATATAACAGCGATGAGGCATATAATGGTAAAGCTGCACCGACGTGAGATGTGGGTGAGCTATGATGCATGTAAAGTTGGGTATGATCACATAAGCTACTAATATTTCCCTATTTTCCCTAGCTAGCACGATGGATTCCAATCATGACTCCTCGTAATAGGTCTCAATGATGCCAACTCGTGTAAATAACAATGTCAGAGTCATATACGCTATACAACAAGAGTTATAGAGATAATTAACATGATGGAAACTGTCAGAGAATGTACTCGCTTGGGGTCCTGCTGCTGGCAATACCAATAACCTGATTTTTGAAGTCTTGTCTGAACAATCCAACCATCCTATAGACATCATAAAATAATACAACATTGCATCAGACATTACACTAAAACACAGTCATAAATACTCTAAACTCAGGACTACGCTAGGTATGACTCTGGTCAACTAATGTCAAGTGTGCATCAAATTGCACGGGTGTTGCGTCTGCAAATAATATGCAAAACGGACAGTCAATGATACGGGTCTTGCCAGTACGTCAGTGTACATGTGGTAGTCTTGTTAACATGCTGTGTGGTCACACTTGGGTAATCTATAAGATAGACATATAATAAATATTATTATCTATCATAACCATTAATACTAACTAATTGCAATTATAATAGAAATATGCATTTAGATACTTAATAGAGTTTATATTATATATATATATTTATATACGTATACATATACATATTAATCAATTTATACTATGTACATATATACATATATTAAACAGGTACTAGGGATGCACGGACAATACGTATACATATGTATATATATACTAGTTTAAGAAATACATTATATATATATATATATATATATATATATATATATATATATATATATATATATATATATATATATATATACGAATATATACTTGAATATATACTAATACGTATGCTAATATGTACATACATATATCCAAATAAATATGTATACGTAATCACATGAATAACGGAAAATGCGGACAGGAATGAACCTGCGCGCGGGTACGACGACAATGACAATGGTGTTGACGACGATGAGGGCGATGGTGATGATTGGTAGGATTATGGTGGTGATGGTAATTATTGAGATGATGATGGTTATGATGTCAACAATGATGAATAGGGAGGAGGCAGGAAAGAAGAGAGTCGAGGAGAATGGGCGGAGTCGGGAAGAACTGCTCGGTGGTGGTGGTGAGGCATGCAACGTAATGTGTTCGACTATACTGGGAGCAGTTGATCGAACGGAGATCGAGTTGGCCGCGGCTGAGGTTCAGGCGAGGGAACGGTGGTTTTAATGGTGATGGCGTAGACTCGGGGAGATGGAGGTCGGGGAAGGTGACAATGGGTCGACGCTGGTGAGTTCCCGGCGGAGATGGCCGCAATATTGACAGGCATTCAGTCATGGAGAAGATGAATAGGAAGTCGAGGGGAAGACGGCTGCTGCTTGTCATCCGGCGGGCTGATGGATGTCCGTGGAGGTACAACGAGGGAGGTTGGAGAGGAGTCAGGGAGAAGATGGGAGTCGTGCACAGGTCGAGCCCGGCGGGCGCTGCTCCGGCGGAGGGTCGGAGTTGGGCCGGGGGAGAGGGATGATGAAGATGAATAGGTTTTATGGGGGATGTCGGCTGGAACTTAATTCTAGGTTTAGTTTTAGGAAAAAGGAGAAAAGAAAAAAAGGATTATTTATATGAAGGGTGATTGGGTTTATTCAAGGGACATGATTCAAAGGTGTGGAGGGCCATGGTCTTAAGGAGGTTGATGTTAAATTATACACTCCCATAAATCATAGAAAAATACACATAAAGGAGGAATGGGTTTATTCACGTGTCGTATCCAACGGGATGGACACCTTAATACACTTTTGCATAAAAGTACCCAACAATTGGAAAATTGCACAAAGTTCGGTTTACGGTTTAATTAATTAAAAATTAATGCAATTGGTGTTCTAAAATTAATTAGAAATACAAGGGGATGAAATTGAGTGGGACACAAGTGTCATGAATGAAGAAGACTCATAATAGAATATTATCCTAATTTGGGTTGCACGAAATAGGTCAAAATTGTGTCTCTAATTTCGATTAGAATGTACAACGATACAAATTTGAATTTATTCGAATTTAAATAATAACATCTGCGACGAGAATTGTGCGGCTAAAATAAAGCACAAGAGAACATAATTAGGAGTTACACAAAGGTCAGAAAAGAAGGCAGGCATGTCTAGGACAAGGTCGTAGAATTTGTTGGAAGGCAATGGGTAGGGTAGCGCTCCAAATATCGAAGCAACGGTAAGGCACAACAATAAAATAAAATTACGACAATTTAAATATAATTAAATATTATGCAATCATTTATACATTAATTTATGAAAAGACGAAAATACCCTTAATCTGAAATATGGGGGTGACAACTCCCGAGGCATCATTCTCTTGAAGTCCACTATAGTGCCTGGCCTTTGGTGCTACTGGCCAAGATATTGCTGTTGCTGCTGTACGAATCTCTCCACAGCCTGGAGGGCCACCTAATGAGCATTCTCAATGATCTCCTTCATCAGCTCCATCTGCGCTCAGTGCGCCTTTGCCTGCACTCTCTGTGCCTTAGCCTGAACTCGTTGAGCCTTTGCTGACGTCCTCTGAGCATCTACCATGCCCTAGATTAGTGCGAACATCTGTGCCCCGTCAATGGGTATACCTCCAGAAAATAGAGTCGGTAGTGGAGGAAGGTGCTCCGAAACAGCCGGGACAACCCTCAAAATAGGTGGGGGAGGAAGACCCCCAAAAACTGCTGAAACCTCCACATGAACAGGTGAAGTATGAGGAACTCTAGCTGTCTGGGTGTCAGGTCGAGAGGTGGCAGACCTCTCTGAAGTTGTGGGTCCCAATCTCAGCGACCTAGCCTTTGGTGGCATCCTGAAGACAAACCAAAAAGAATCAATTAAGGCAACAAATACGATATCATCAAAGAAGGATAGTAAAATTTAAAGGAAATAATTATTCAGAATAGCATTATAAAATTAGAAATTTCTTAGTTGTGATTTAGCAAACTCTCAGCCTAAATCATATTTCCTAAAGTAGGCTCGTAGCAATACTCTAAGTGAGAACTACTACGACATCGCTCTAATTGCAAATCTAGACCTGCATGGGCCACCACTAAAACGTGTCATAACCCGCACCCAAAATTTGGGCATGAGTCGTGGGTACGTCCAGCCTACGCCGCAGCATCGGCGATAGAACACTGTCTAGGTCTCAAGACTACTAAACATAACTCACAAAAAAACTTGTCAATGATCTCAACTCCATAAGGAGGACAATAAATAATGCATTTGATCATTAATTCATAAGATACTCAATCACAATAACTATAGGAAAGTAATTGGCACGATAAGATGTAAAAGATAAGGAAATTCTGACATAAGTCTAGCACACAACCCAAATACAACAATAATCTTGATTCTAGCTATCCCAACATAAATTGTCTCAACATAATACAATCCAAGTCTCAAGTTAGAATAATTTAATACATAGGTAACTAGACCAAGAAGCTGTCTAAATGACTGTTGGTGGTATCTACTCTAGGGAGAGTGACTCCTCTGGAATCTCCGGTATGTAGTCTCCCTCTACTCCTGGGTCATAGTGAGTAGAACAGAAATCCTCAAGGTCCTCTGAAAAATATTATCCAATTAGGATTGGAGCGAAGCACAAACACTAAACAGCAGTTTCAATTATAATGACAAAAACTATAAGACTGTAAGAAAATACATAATAAAAAAATATTGGAAAAATAAGGAATACTGGAGAGACATGTAATCAGCAATAATACTAACTAGCAATGAACATATATATGTGATTGCTAGAAATGAGTGAACTGGAATAAAAAATAGAAATTCTAGAGGAGGTAAAATATCAGTTTACTATGTGATTGGCCTGGGACTAGATCAGGCCTGTTATATATGATTGGCTATGATACATATGAGGTCAGGCTAACCATCTGGTTAGCTAAGATGCGAGCAATAGTCAGGCTAAGCATATATAACAGGTTATAAGGCATGTAAATGGTTAGGCTATACCCAACGTGATATGTGGGGTGAGCTATGATGCATGTAAAGTGGGGTATGATCACATAATCTTGCTAATATTTCTCCGACCCCATCTTGCACAATGGATTCCAATCATGACTCCTCATGACAGGTATCTATGATACTAGCCCATATATCCACAGTGTCAGAATCAAGCATACACTAAGACGAGAATCATAGTAATAATCAACATAATAAAAACTGTCAGAGAATATACTCGCCTGAAGTCCTGAGCAAGGTGTGTCTCTCGATGTCCAAGCTGGTGTCACACAGGCCTATATAGGTTACGTTGTATCAATACAAGGTTCTGGAATAAAAATAAGTTAAACTGATACAATTCTAAGTCATAAAGCCATTTCTAAATCAAATCGACTATTTCTAGGTCATATGAGTCCAACTTTAGGATATTAGGTCTACACGCTATAAAACTGTCACGACCCGCAACCTAGATTTGAGCATGAGTCGTGGGTACGTCCAGCCTACGCCATAGTATCAGTGGTAGAACGCTGTACAATAAGCCATAAGTATAATTTATAACTCACAACATATATACATCTCCACACTATACTCAATCATAGGCACTAGTTTAAATAAATGCACCAAGATAGTAATAAAATAATAGTCTTGACGCGGGTTCAAAGAATCTCCCCAAAATCTAAATATCCAAAGTATAATACTGAAAATACTTTAGAAAAATTGCCGGAGAACAATCCGGTCCAAAATAACTAACAAAAACAACTACTACTAAACTACTCTATTGCAAACGGTATCTGAGCTGCTAACTCTCTATGATCGTCTGGAGGGGCAAGATCAGGCTTTATTATGTCGCTAGCATACGGTCCATAATGTGTAGGGATTGCATCCTCATTGTAGTTACCTCAAATATTTATCCAGTTAGGAAGGGAACGAGTACATTACAGTGAAAACAGTTCCAACACATGGTAGAAGCTATAAGATAATAAATAGTAACGAATATATGATATCAACAAAATTGAAATCATAATAAGGCAACTAGAATAAATAAATGCTAAAGTCCTGTCATGGCAACATATAGTACAATATCTCCAAGCAACAAGGAAATAACTGAAATGTATGGAAAACAGATAGGAACAACTACTCTATGTGATTTGAAATACCTTGTTGACATATGAACGGCTAAGGGATAAAATCCGGAACACCACACGTATCATTTATGGCTGCTATTATTCTAGTAAGGCCATAGGATAGAAAGGGTAGTTCACACATCCACTAAGTATTTCTGCTCCCCATGAGTACAATATGGATTTCGAACTAGTCACGAAGAAATAATAATAATCCAGAACAGTCACGTATCTCATAATAAGAATCCATCATACTAGTCCGTGTAGCAAGTATCAAGAATCAAATAATCAATACTAAGCATGCATTATGGAGACTATCACTCACTGAAAGTAATCACAAAAATATACTCGCCTGTGGTCCTTAGCTGGTATGAGGCAGAATCCAAGTCACAGTTCAAATAGCCTATGTAGTACAAATTTACCATATCAAAAGATAAGTTATTTTAATTTATTTAATTCTAGAATAATTACTCTAAAATCCTATTTTAATCTTATTATTCTAATTTTTAGGTTAATTCCTAAATTTTTTTCCAAAGGAACTGAATTTTATCAACTCGATACTCATGGCAGGCAAATCGAGGCGATCTGTTGATCGAAAAGTCAACCGATACAAACTCAACTTTCATGTTCTTGTATATTTTAGCGTCATAAATATGCTAAAATTTATGACTCATCCGGATTCAAATTCGTTTGGAAATTATTGAACATACAAAATTGTATTGTGCAACGGTGGTTAATTGCTAACTTAGAAATTCTACAGAATTAATAGCTTATAAATATTTTGAATTAAATTCTGGGAAAAAAATTATTAATGATCTCGACATTATCTTTCCAAAATTTTAAACGGTTCATGATTCTGATTCCTGGTTCTCCCGAAATCGCAAAAACACCAAGACACATCTATTTTTGGATATGCTGTGCTATACGAATTTTCCAGAATTTAATATTCAGAATTTCATGAAACAAGTTATATATTCAAAAAACTAACCTCAATACAGTTATAATGCAAGAAAATGGACCACGTTTGGAGTCCAGAGCAATGAGTAATGGCTTCTGGAAAATAAAGAAAATCCTAGATGACAATTCCCTAAAATCGGCTAAAAGAAACCCTAGAAATTATAAACTAAATACTATATATATATAGGAGAGAGAGAGAAGTCGCGGCTAAAGGACGTGCCATGTGGCATCCATCTGTTGCTGCCCGTTCGGATCAAACGGCCAACGTTCAAGCCGGCTTGGCTCGGCTGAGTCCGAGTCGGATTAGGACTCGGCTCAGCTCGGCTTGGCTTAGACCGACTCCACTCGCACCCACCCTCGCCATCTTTCACTGACAGCTGGGCCCCGCTGAATGGGCTGTGCTGGCTGACACGCGGGCCAGGCTGGCTGCTGACAGGGCGGGTTGGTTTTATTAGGTTTTTTTCTGAAAATTAGTTTTTATTTCAGTTTTTCATAATGAACTCAAAATAAATGCCAAAAATAATCAAAAAATTCCCAGAAAATTCTAAAAATTATATTTGATATTTAGAACCTAAAATAAAAGTTTGGGATATTTTTAATTATATTTGACTCTATAATAAATTCTTGAAAGTCCTAGAAAATTAGTACTACTAGTTTTTAATTAACTAAAAAGTATGAAAAAATCCAAATAGTCCCAAATTAACCTAATAACAATATTTAAACTAGAATTTCAGGATACAAATGTTACAAGTCTACCCTCATAAAAAAAAATTCGTTCTCGAAATTTAGGACAGAACAAATACAAAAAGAAAATTATCTCATGGTGCAAAAAGATAGGGGTAACGCTCTCGCATATCCTCTTCCCGCTCCCAAGTGGATTCACCGGGAGAATAATGCCTCCAAGTGATGAAAACGAAGATAATTACTTGGTTATGAAGCACTTTATCTCTGCGGTCTAGGATCTCCACAGGCTGCTCCGGATAACGGAGGCTTGGTCCAACCTCAAGCTCCCAATGATCTAATACATGGCTAGGATTTGCCATATATTGCCTCAACTAAGACACATGGAACACGTTGTGTACTCCTTCCAATGTAGGCGATAAGGCTAGTCGATAAGCTACTTCCCCGACCTTCTCCAGAATATTGAAAGGTCCGATGAATCTTGGACTAAGCTTTCCACCTCCACCGAAATGAATCGTTCTACGTGTCGGAGAGATCCTCAAGAACACTAAGTCGCCAACCTATGCCAAAATAGGAACTTAACGCATAATTTAAGAACGTAAGCAATATTTAAATAAATAAATCGATACCTCAATCTCTAGCAGTCTCCTATGGCTATCGGCCCATTGCTTCTATCTGTCTTGAGCCACACAAAGTCTCTCTCTAATCTGTTTCACTTTTTCTGCAGCATCATCTACCATCTCTGGTCCCAAAAGTACTCTCTCTCCTACTTCGTCCTAAGATAATGGAGTTTGACATATCCTACCATACAAAGCATCGAAAGAAGATATCTCGATACTGGCCTGATAGCTATTATTGTATGCAAACTCTACCACGAGCCACCAATATCTAGTATACATGTCTGAAGCATATCCTCGAGCGTCTGAATAGTCCTCTCTAACTGTCCATTCGACTGAGGGTGGTAAGCAGTGCTAAATTTGAGTTGGGTACCCAAGCTAGCCTGCAAACTCCTCCAAAAATGGGATATAAATCTACTATCCTGATCGAACATAATGCTTACTGGAACTTCATGCATCCTAACTATCTGTCTCACATATAAATTAATGAGCTTCTCCGTGGTCAATCCCACTTTTAAAGGCAAAATATGGGCTGATTTGGTCAGCCAGTCAACAATGACCCAAATAGCGTCATTTCCTCCTGGAGTGCGTGAAAGTTCGGAAACAAAATCCATCGTGATATGCTCCCATTTCCACTCAGGAATCCGTAAGGGTTGTAGCAATCCTCCTGGTCTCTGCCTCTATGCTTTGACCTGCTGGCACACTAAACATCCGAAGACAAAATATGCTACCTCTTGCTTCATCCCATACCACTACATGTGTTCCCTCAGGTCCTTATACATCTTGTTAGCTCCCGGATATATAGAATACTGGGAACGATGAGCCTCCTGCATGATCTCTTCCCGCAGGTCCCCACTAGGCAAATATAACCTAGTCCCGTGCCTTTGTGAATCATCCTCAGCAATAGAGAAGTCATCCATCAATCATGCCTGCACTTGAGCTCTGAGGTTTCGCAGACCCTCATCCTGGTACTGTGTCCCTCGGATCTTCTCCATCAACCTCGATTGAATCTGCATGCCCATCATCTGCATCTCCACCCCTAGAACAATAACCTTGATGCCCAAGCTATCCAAGTCTGCGAATAAGCCATGATCTGTTGTCAAGTACATCGCTACTGGATACTTGCTCAAGGCATCGGCAACCATGTTAGCCTTCCTTGGATGATACTGTAGTGAGATATCGAAATCCTTTATCAGTTCTAGCCACCTGTGCTGCCTCATATTTAGCTCTTCCTGCGTAAAGACGTACATCAAGCTCTTGTGATCAGTGTATATTTCCACACGCTCTCCGTAAAGATAATTTCTCCACAGCTTTAGAGCAATAATTACCACTTCTTATTCCAAGTTATGAGTGGGATAGTTTCTCTTATGTGGCAACAACTGTCTAGAAGCATATGCCACCACCTTCTTGTTCTGCTCTAGAACACATCCCAAGCCCTTCTCCGAAGTATCGCTATAAATGACAAATCCACTCATCCCCGATGTCACCGTCAAAACAGGCGCTGTGGTCAATCTCTTCTTTAGCTCATTAAATACAGCCTGACATTCTTTGGTCCATACGAACTACACATCCTTCCAAGTGAGTCTAGTCAACGACTCTGGGATCTGAGAAAAATCTTTTACAAATTTCTTGTAATATCCGGTCAATCCTAAGAAGCTTCTGATCTCTGCAACAGAACTTGGAGTGGTCCAAGACTCTACAGTAGCAATCTTCTTTCGATCTACCAAAATTCTGTCTTCAGTCACCACATGCCCAAGGAACTCTACCTTATCCCGGAAGAACTCATATTTCGAGAGTTTTCCATTGAGCTTCTCCTTCCGAAGGGTCTCTAGCATAATCCTTAGATGCTTCTCGTTCTCTTCTGGTGTCTTCGAATAGACAAGGATATCCTCTATGAATACTAATACGAACTTGTCAAGGTATTGGTGGAACACCTTGTTCATCAAGTTCATGAAGACTGCCAGGGCATTAGTCAACCCAAATGGTATCACCATAAACTCATATTGGCCATATCTTGTCCGAAATACAGTTTTTGAAATATCTTCCTTCTTCACCTTCAACTGATGATAGACGGACCATAAATCAATCTTTGAAAATACTCTCGCACCGCTCAATTGATCGAAAAGATCGTCTATTCTTGGTAGTGGGTATTTGTTCTTGATGGTGAGGTTGTTCAGAGCCCTGTAATCAATGCACATTAGCACCGACCCATCTTTCTTTGGTACGAATAAGACCGGGGCTCCCCAAGGCGAGGAACTTGATCTAATAAAACCCTTGTCTAGCGAATCATCAACCTGCTTCTTCAATTCTGCCAGCTCATTATTGTTGATCCTATAGACTTGCTGCGACACCGGCTCTGCCCTAGGCACTAAGTCTATAAAAAATTCAAGATTTATGATCAGTGGCAATCCTGGTAGCTCCTCAGGAAATAAGTCTAAAAATTCTGTAATAATAGGGTGTGGCAAGTCCTTCTCTTCTACCATGGCTCCACAAATAATTCCATCACTCTGTTGAACTCCTCATCTAACAAACTCAAATTCTGGCTCTCCGGGAGGGCGGAACAGGACACGTCCTCCCCAACAGACTATGCTAGCATGGTGCATACTCAACCAATCCATTCCAAAGACAATGTCAAAACTAGAAAGTGGCATACGAGTAAACTAGCATCCAAATTATGGCCTACTAAGGTAAGACGACGCCCCTTACAAGTATCACTGACTAAGATAGTGCCTCCACCAGTCGTGATCTTGCAACTCCTACTCAAGGGTTATGTTACTAAACTATGCTTAAGCACAAAGGATACATATATGAAGCTATGTGATGCACCAGAATCAAATAAGGCAAATACAAGAATAGAATCGAGAAGAATAGAACCTGCTATCACATCACTAGTCGGCTCAGCCTCCTCTACGGTCATGGAAAAAGCTCTGCCCTATTGAGGCACTCCCCTTTGTTGGTGCTGGGCAAACTACTATTGTTGCGTAGGAAGTAGGGGTCCTCTTTGCTGCGGGGCCACTGGTGGTCCAACTAGTCCTCTCTGGGCTGAGGATCCTTCTATAGGGGGTACGGTAGGACACTCTTTCATCTGATGCGTAGGTGATCCCCAGTATAGGCACACGCCTAATCTCTTCCGGCAGATCTCCCATGAATGCCCTGGCTTCTTGCAATAATTGCATAGGGGTGCTATTGTACTTATCTCTGTGGCTGCTACTGCACTTGCTGAGCAGGGGCTCTGACTGGGGCACTGTACTATTGTTGTTGATGTTGGAAGGTCCTTGGCTGAAATTGTGGACGCTTTGCTTGCCCATGACTACTTCCACCGCTGATAGCATCCATGTTTCTCTTGTTCCGAAGACCCATATCCACCTCGACTCCTTGAGCCTCTGCCAATATGTCAGCAAAAGTCGTATGAGCCGAAGAAATATAGACTTTGACCTCTTGGTTTAAGCCCTCTCTGAATCGTCTAGCTCTATCCTCCGAGTCCCTCACTATGTACTCTGCGAATCGACTAAGCCTGCCAAATTTTGTAGCATACTCATCCACGGTCATCCCATTTTGCTCCAAGTTCTGGAATTGCTTCTCCATAACCCCTTAGGCTACTGCAGGAAAATTTTTTCCCTTAAAGAGGTCCTTGAACTGCTTCTAAGTCAGGTTTGGATCCGTAATCCTAGGCTCATTTCTTAACCAAGTGCGAGCAATGTCGTGAAGATGCAAGCCAACCGCCTCAATCTTCAGGTCCTCGAAAAGTCGAGAAACTATTATGATCCGCTCGATATCCTCGAGCCACTCATCAGCGTAGAGGATTCCCTCTATCCCTTTGAACATCTGAGGCTCCATCTTCTTGAAGTCCTGGATGTTACCCACCTTCGGTTGAGCGACCTACCGTTGTGGTTGCTGGGCAACCCTCTCCATGGCTGCTAGGGCAATATATTTTCTATTCCTGCCCTCAGTATTTCTGTCTGTTGCCTTTGAGTCTCTGCCTGAGTCTTTTGAGCCTCCATCATGCTTCTGAAGAGTTCGTGTAATGGCTGAGGAGGAGGCGGAAGACTCCCCGATCCAGCTAATAAGGCCTCCTTCGATGTAGATGGTGTGGGAAAAGCACTATTGGCTCTGGCATCGTGCGTTTTAGTCTTGGGTGGCATTCTGAAAGGTTGAATGCAACAAGAATTCAATTGATATGTCACAAGATAAGGAAGTATTCAAGAAGGACAATCAACTATGGAAGAGGTTCGATTGCTAGAAAGAAAATAGTAAGGGTTAGCAAGTTGAGTATATGGGATCCCTAGTTGTGATTGAGTATCTTCCTATCCCTAGTATGTATATTCTATAGCAGGCTCATAGTCGTACATCTAACTTGAGTACCACTACGAGTTCATAACCTTGTGCGAAGCCTGACCTGCATGGGCTACCACTAAAAATGTGTCACGACCCGCACCCTAGATTTGGGCATGAGTCATGGGTACGTCCAGCCTACGACGCAGTATCGGAGGTAGAACACTGTACAATAAGCCACAAGTATAATCTATAACTCATAACATATATATATCTCCATACTATACTCAATCACATGCACTAGTCTAAATGAATACACCAAGATAGTAATGAAATAATAGTCTTGGTGCGAGTCCAAGGAATCTTCCCAAAATCTAAATATCCAAAGTACAATACACAAAATACTTTAGAAAAATTTCCGGAGAATAATCCGATCCAAAATAACTAACAAAATCAACTATTACTACTACTACTCCATTGCAGACAGTATCAGAGCTGCTAACTCTCTCTGGTCCTCTGGAAGGGCAAGATCAGGCTCTATTATGTCGCTTGCATATGGTCCATAATGTGTAGAGATTGCATCCTCATTGTAGTCATCTAAAATATTTATCCAGTCAGGAAGGGAACGAGTATATCACAGTGAAAATAGTTTCAACACATGGTAGAAGCTATAAGACAATAAATAGTAACGAATATATGATAGCAAAAAAACTGAAATCATAACAAGGCAACTAGAATAAATATATGCTAAAGTCCTGTCATGGCAACATATAGTACAATATCTCCAAGCAACAAAGGATATAACTGAAATGTATGAAAGAACAGATAGGAACTGTAGAAGCATGAAAAATATGCTGGATAGCTATACGCAGCATATTGATGTAGGGCAGCATAAATCGAGGACCTCAGAGCCATCAACGTGCAACCGAGCTTTTTTCGCTGAGCACATCGTAAAATATAAGCTCAAGGACCATTCGCGTAATGCAGTATGTCCAGGCTGCTTCAGCGTAAAAAGGGTACAACATCGTCTTTATGGCGTAAAAACTCATCCGCTTTCAATGCAGCATTGAAGTGTACGAGGAACGCTTCATATTCTTCAAAATGAACCTGTCAGATCATGCAATGAACCTAACGTCTGGACTCTTGACAAAGAGTACTGCATGACTACCCAGGCGACGGCTATAATAATGGTGCGGCACATCAACCCAGACTGTCATTTACTGCCATTTCCTTGGCATAAACCGCTTTTACGCATACAAAAGAATATGCTGCCTATTTTTACACAGGTAGATGTGAGCTGTTTATGCTCCACAGAAGACAAACAGGCTGCCACGTCAAAAGCTGCTCTTCGTACAGGGCTCGAGACACGTCTCTGCATTTAATGTGCAGAAGGGTGGTAGACGTTCAAAACATGCCTCTGCATTTAATGCGCAGGATAATAGCGGATCTCCACATTTAATGCTGGAGATTTGATTAAATGTTACCGAACCTTCGTTTAGTGACATCCCTTTGCGTAAACTGCTCTTACGCATATAAGGGAATACGCTTCCTAGTTTTACACAGGCAGACGTGAGCTTCTTACGCTCCACAGAAGATAAATAGACTGCCACGTCAGTAGTTGCTCTTCGTACAGGATTTGAGGCGCGTATCTACATTTAATGTGTAGAATGATGGCAAATCTTCAAGACACGCCTCTGCATTTAATACGCAGGATGGGGGCAGATCTCTGTATTTAATGCAAGAGATTTGATTATATCTCCAAAAGCTGTAATTTCGGCTAAAATATCCACATTATCTCGGCTTCTACGTCCACTCGGCTCCTACGCCTACTCGGCTCCTTCGCTTACTCGGCTTCTACGCCTACTCAGCTTCTATGCCTACTTGGCTTCTATGCTATGGTGACAGTTATTGGCTTCTACGCCAACCTCTTCTACACAAAGGATAAATACCTACGTGGCTTCTACGCCGTGATCTTCGCAGCAGTTATACGCGTTGTCCCTTAGTTGGACACGTGTCACACGCTCATTCAAAAGGTCATCTATACGCGGGCAATGGTTATTGTAACCATCGTGTAAAAGGGTGCTGTACTTTCCACTACTCAGTTTCTACACTGACTGAGTGGTCACTGTCACTAAAACTCTATAAATAGAGACCTCTATCAACAGAGGTCGAAGGTCAGAAAAATTGGAGATTAAGATCGAAGGGAGAGAGAGAGAAAAATTGGTCGAGAAACGGAAGATTGAAAGGTCGAGATTTGGTCGCAGATTTCAAGAGAGAAGAATCCAGAGCTCAGGCAAAGAGTAGTGATCGACGACTTTGGCATCGAGCATCCACTCTCTTTAGCAACCTTCGAAGCTGCTTTCTGTCTTCTACGACACTTTTTCATCATCGTGTGGTCCACCAAGGGACAAAGTGATCGACTGCAGATCAGACTCCTATAGCAATATTTATCCAGATTAAAAAAATGTACTCGACATACTCGTATATGATTAATTGTACTGCTTGTTTGTAAACATAAAGAGCAGGTTTTCGTATAAAGCCTCGTTTTCATATCTTTCATTTATTTTATCAGACAACAAGATGGCAACTCTGCTGGAGACATCTTTCTCTTCTGATGAGGAAGCAATTGCTCAATACGATACGGTATTCGTAGGATCCGTAAAGAAGACACTGGTCGTCCAATTCGACCAGTCTGCCTACGAAGATATGCTTCGAATATGGGGTAGCTCTCACTCTCTCTCTGTCCAAGACAACAGGAAGCTGCGTAAGGTCTGGATGCCCAAGACATCCCCTACCATTCTTGTCGACTCTCCGACCTCTCCGACCAACGAGGTTGTAGCATCGCTCCCTCCGCGCCTTGCACGTAAAATTCAGTCTCCCATCACTGACGGAATAGATAAAACTTCTGGCAATGCCTCAGGGCTAATCCAGAAGTATACTCCACGCTCAGCACGTAAAATTTAGTCTCCCATCCCTGGCAGAATAGACAAAACTTTGGACAATGCCTCAGCGCTAGTCTCGAAGCCTACACCACGCTCTGCGCGTAGAATTCAGTCTCCCGTCGATGATGTGGCAGACAAAATTTTTGACAATGCCTCAGCGCCAAATCAGAAGTTCCAAACGTACTCCATGCGTAAAGATGCATCTGCCCTCCGCGGAAAAGCAGATGATCCCTGCAATCTACGCAAGGGAAAGCAAGCGGCGGACTACTCAACTTCTCGACTTTTACGCCAGTAAGGGAATAATCTGCCTGCCCTTCGGATTACGCGAGAGGCTGACGACCGACTGAGGACATCCTCAGCTTTACGCCAACCAGAGCAGAGCTCCAAATTATGCCAGGAGAAGCCCCTCAGCGTAAAGAAAGCTCAATTTGCAGAAATACACCCTCCTCGGGGATTATCAGCCACCCGGATGGCCAACCTGTTGTATATAGGTGGTACAGGGAAAACTATGGTTCCCAACATCCGCATGCCCACTGATGTGAACAGAAGAAATAAGCCATCATCTTCTTCTGTAAATTCTCCTGACCTGGTAAATATCTGATCCAGAAATGCAAGGAGAGGGGATCTTCCAGCATGTCTATTACGCCTCTTAGCGAGCATTGTTGTAATAGTCATAGGATTATAATTAATTATTGCTGTTCTGAAGCAAAACGGTCGGTGTTCGACCGGTTGAGCTATTCTCCGTCTTTCCAGGAAGAAGAGCCAACACATGCATCAGTTAACATGGCTTCACACATACCTAGAGGCGATCGAGCTCAAGACGTCATCCTTCTAGGACTCCGAGCCGAAGGAGATTCAACCAGCTCCTTAGGAACACTGAAGCTGGGGTATTCCACAACACCCGTTCGAGGTCGCGACAAACGCCTTCGTACTCTTCTGATTCCGAAGATGGGGGTCGCCAGTCTCCCAAATCAGATGCTGAAAGTATAGAGTCAACTTCTACAGAGACCTATACCCATCCTTCAATGACACCCCGGGAGATGGGAGTTTATGCCATTGGAGATGAACACGAGGAAGCTTCCCCATCAGGGAGCGCTGAGCAACGCATTACTACAGTGGAGACATCTCTAAAAGAAATACAATCCATGATGGAGAACATGCACCAGATGATGCTGACTCAACACACAGCTGCTATGGCTCAAGCATCGGTCCCTCCAACTCAGATACGTGTGGGGGTGGACTTACCACCATCCAACACAATCCAAGAGCCTACTCTAGATCAGGAGTCAGCAGTTCCTCCATTTCCTCGCTCGGAGAATGTGTTAATGCAACCAATTCCTCACCACTCTGTGGTCCCGCTAACGGCTGAAAATTCGATGCAGGCATTATGGGAGTTGAAAGCCCAATTTGATGCCTTGAAGCACAAAGATCAGCTCAAGAAATTGGGAATCAACCAGCCTTACCCGGCTATCTGGGAAGAGGCCCCTTTCCCTCCTAGATACAAACCACAGACCATGGCTCTGTTCGAGGGAAAAATATTACCGAGTCAGTACATGAACTACTTCAGTATGATGACGGTGTTATTACAAAGGAATGACGCCCTCCTCACTCGGGTGTTTAAGGGCTGTCTCTCGGGAGTGGCTTATCAGTGGTACCGTAGCCTGGCAGACAACTGCATTACTTCCTTCGAAGACTTCAAAGCTTTATTCTTTGCACGATTCTACGAGGGAGAAATGGACACGTCTATGTCCTCTCTCATCGAAGTAAAGCAGAGGGAAAAAGAGGACGTTCGCACCTTCATCGAACATTTTCGTCATGCCACTTTGTAGATGCCTCCCGGAGTTTCAGACTCGACATTGGTGGACATTTGCAGGAAGAACCTGCTTCCCGTAATCTCGGTGTTCACAGGACCATATCAGTTCCATGATTGGCTCTCGTTCATCAACTCAGCGGTAGCCGCCGAGGACAACAGTCGGAAGGTGTGTGATAATGGCATCATGATCTCTACCTCCGATAGAGGCAAGAGGTCATCCCCCAATAGCGACCATCCTCGTGGTTCCAAAGGGAAAGAAGCTCTGACAATCAATACGTTTAGGCAAAAAACTGCGACAACCATGCAGACAAAACCTGGGACTTCCAGGCCCATTGAAGTATACTCTTTCGACGACGACGATATTCCAAGCATATTCGAGTGTCTCGTCAAAAGCGGCAAGATTACCCTTTTCGAGGAGAAGCGGCCTAATGAAGTCGGCAGTACTAACTGTAGCGCCCCGTTCTCCCGATGCGGAGAATACGGCTAAGAAACACAAGACGGTATCGTTCGATCGGGATAGATTGAATTAAGAACTCGTCCTCGTTATGGATTTGTTTCTTCGGAATCGATTCCCATATTCAGTGGACTGCGCCCCAAGGATCGGCTTAGCGGCAGAGTCAGGAGGGACCTCTCCGCTGCTATCTTTTATTGCCTCGGTTTTCGATGTCGCTTGTTGCTTTCGTGCTTTGAGTTGGTTTTGGGATTTGCTTGTTTTCCTTGAACGGTTTCGATGGTTTTCATTGTTTTCGTTCATTGACTTGCACTTCTATTCCGAGAATGGAAAGAGAGGAAGAAGTATTAATCGAGCTGTTCGTGTGCAGGTGAACGAGCAGTAGGCGGCTTACGAACGGAGTCGTGAAGCGCCTCTTTCCTTCTCCCTTCCAAAATCTAAGTGAGTGGCTACCAACCCGATTAGCTAGTCCTGTTTCCAAGCTTCACAGCTAATCAATCCGCACTCTCCCTTGCCCCGATCAAACGATACCAAGTAATAATAAAAGAAACCAAGATCAAAGAGAATAGACTTGGTTCATTATGCTTGTCAATAATTTCATGAACGGATACTTAACTGCGTGCTTGTTCGTTTGGGAAAGGATCATAAACTGCTTGTCTTGTACTTGCTTGTCTTGTACTCTTGTTGCCTCAAACACAAACTTGTTACTTGTATATTGTTCGATCATGGACAACCAGTGCACAGGGTAAACGTCTCGCGGACGATGCTGGGGCACTGGCATCGATCCGGTCCGGGCGAGATATATTGTTCTAGTCTCTTGTTCGGCGGAAATGGCTTGCAGCACCTCTTGTACTTACGTTGCAAACCATTCTCGTCAAAGACTACTGTCCGTTATGGCACCACGCCAGTGATCATCATGTATATTTAAACCTGTTGCATACTAACTTGTGTCTCCGTGGCAGGGAAGGCATTGTAAGTATTGTGCAGGTAATTCAGACGGTCAGGTAAAATCCACCGAACGGTGGCACGTTCATTTCAGTAAATTCAACGTGCTTGCTATGCAAATCATTAAAAAGCCTTGTGCGGGCGCAACTCCAGGCCCGCATGGCGGTCACGACTCGGGGGACGCCTCGGGGCGTGACATAGTGGTATCAGAGCACAGATTCAAGGTTCCTTAGACTTCGTGCTGGAAAAGTTCCTTTAACGATCAAATTCCTGTGCGAACTCTTGAACTCGCTAGGCCAAAATGAGATACGTTCAGGCAATAAGTCCATAATACATTATGATCCTAATGTAATTTACCTTCTTTTGAAGGAATGGATCCAGCGCAATCTGCAGCGCAACCACCGATCGAAACACAAGAGAGCAGTTCGGGCAATTCGGGAAGCTCTCGAAGCCAAAGAGGCATGTCTCAAGTCGACCCGCTTGAGCGGGTAATGCAAATGTTAGAATCGCAACGACAACGAGACGATGCTCGCCAAGTTAAGCTCGAGAGTAATCTAGAGACCCGATTCTCAGTCCAACAGAAGCAGGTAGATACCCTGCATCAGATCGTTCAGACTTTGGCTGCCAACTATTCCGCCGCAACAACAGCAACGACTCCGGTGGAACAGCCCGTGCTTGAAGTGGAGATGCCTCAGATTCCAAGGCCGAGGGACGTGACTGCCTTCAACTTTGGCCGCTTCAAGAAAGTCTGCAACACCCCATTCAACGGGACTGAGGACCCAGTCGTAGCTCTAGATTGGTTGGCCGAACTTGAAGATCACTTCGCTCTGTTAGAGGTCCCCGAAGATAAGCGCGTCTCCTGCGCGCAACTGCAGCTCTGCCTCAACGCACACGATTGGTGGGACGTGCATCGACGATCTCTCCAACTTGATCACGGAGAGGAGGCGATCTCGTGGATGACTTTTCGTGCCGCGTTCGAAGAGGAGTATGTACCCCCTCCAGTCCAACGTCAGATGGAAAATGACTTCGTGCAACTGAGGCAAGGCAGGATGACAGTTAAAGAGTATTCCGCCGAATTCAACCGACTCTCCAAATTCGCTAGGGCCTATTTACCTGATGCAGCGAGTCGAGCTAGAAGGTTTGAAGGTGGTCTCCGTCCTGCCATCCATTCGCACGTAGCCGTTCCTCAGTATCGGACAATGCGTGAAGTCATGAATCACGCCCTGTCGCTTGAACCACACTATCCTCACGTTCCTGCCGGCGCTGTGCATACATCCAGTCACACACGCCAAAGCGACGAGAGAGGAAACAACGCTGCAAAGCGCCGAAACGACAGTGGTTCACACAAAAGGAACACAATGCCCTACTGTAAATTCTGTAAAAAGTCAGGGCATGCAATCGACAAATGTCGTATGAAACTTGGGTTATGCCTAGCCTGTGGCGGATCAGACCATTCTGTTCGTACTTGTTCCTTGAGTCATGATCGCCCCCAACGAAACAATCCCTAACGGTAGGTCCTATCTTAAGTTTCGGGACGAAACTTCCAATTGGTTGGGTAGGATGTAGCGCCCCGTTCTCCCGATGCGGAGAATACGGCTAAGAAACACAAGACGGTATCGTTCGATCGGGATAGATTGAATTAAGAACTCGTCCTCGTTATGGATTTGTTTCTTCGGAATCGATTCCCATATTCAGTGGACTGCGCCCCAAGGATCGGCTTAGCGGCAGAGTCAGGAGGGACCTCTCCGCTGCTATCTTTTATTGCCTCGGTTTTCGATGTCGCTTGTTGCTTTCATGCTTTGAGTTGGTTTTGGGATTTGCTTGTTTTCCTTGAACGGTTTCGATGGTTTTCATTGTTTTCGTTCATTGACTTGCACTTCTATTCCGAGAATGGAAAGAGAGGAAGAAGTATTAATCGAGCTGTTCGTGTGCAGGTGAACGAGCAGTAGGCGGCTTACGAACGGAGTCGTGAAGCGCCTCTTTCCTTCTCCCTTCCAAAATCTAAGTGAGTGGCTACCAACCCGATTAGCTAGTCCTGTTTCCAAGCTTCACAGCTAATCAATCCGCACTCTCCCTTGCCCCGATCAAACGATACTAAGTAATAATAAAAGAAACCAAGATAAAAGAGAATAGACTTGGTTCATTATGCTTGTCAATAATTTCATGAACGGATACTTAACTGCGTGCTTGTTCGTTTGGGAAAGGATCATAAACTGCTTGTCTTGTACTTGCTTGTCTTGTACTCTTGTTGCCTCAAACACAAACTTGTTACTTGTATATTGTTCGATCATGGACAACCAGTGCACAGGGTAAACGTCTCGCGGACGATGCTGGGGCACTGGCATCGATCCGGTCCGGGCGAGACATATTGTTCTAGTCTCTTGTTCGGCGGAAATGGCTTGCAGCACCTCTTGTACTTACGTTGCAAACCATTCTCGTCAAAGACTACTGTCCGTTATGGCACCACGCCAGTGATCATCGTGTATATTTAAACCTGTTGCATACTAACTTGTGTCTCCGTGGCAGGGAAGGCATGGTAAGTATTGTGCAGGTAATTCAGACGGTCAGGTAAAATCCACCGAACGGTGGCACGTTCATTTCAGTAAATTCAACGTGCTTGCTATGCAAATCATTAAAAAGCCTTGTGCGGGCGCAACTCCAGGCCCGCACGGCGGTCACGACTCGGGGGACGCCTCGGGGCGTGACACTAAAAACCCCAAGTACTGCATCTTCCATAGATACATACACCACCCCACGAAGGCGTGCTATGTACTGAAGAGGAAGATCCAGGAGCTGATCGATGCTAAGGCTATCACTCTGTGCAACAGCGAGAAGACGGTCACAGCCAACATGATCTCTCTGCAATTTGATAATCTGCCTCCCCAAGAAGTCCTGGATGGTGTTACACCTATGTCCCGGACAACGATGAATATCGTTAATCTTCCTCCAACTAGAGGTCAAAAACATGACCTGGTACCCCTAACTACCCAGTGAGGCAAGATTATGTGGATTCATTCAGATCTGGTGTCGGAGATCGAGGAAGAGACCCAAGCTGCTAAGGATAAGTCTAAAAAGAGCTTGAAGTGTAAACCATGTCACATGGTTGCGGTAGACTCGATATCAGAAGACGAGGTCTTGGCTACTGGAACCCGTTCAGGGAAAGCTTATCTCAAGGACTATGGAACAAGTCAGGAAGATGCACCGACGGACGCTTCGGCTACCAAGACTTCAGAACCAGAGCCCACCATACTAGATATCGGTCCTTCGAGACCGACTTTGGCGGACAAGGGGAAGCAAAAAGAAGTGCGCTTCGATAAACTTATGAAGAACATTCAAAACAAAGGTTTAGAGAAGCCATACAACTTTGACATCTTGGCCCAACTAGCTAATACACCAGCCAGGTTGTCCATCTTCGAACTACTCAGGCTCTCCCAAGACACTTGCCAGGCCCTGAGTGAACCATTAATACAGGCGGAGGCATACTTGACCCAGCTCAAGTCCCCTGAGGAAGAACCCGTGGAATGTCCTCAGTGCCACAGTGTGATGGAGGTGGTCCCGAACATCACTTTCACTCAAGATGACATGTTGTTAAAGCATAACAGGCATGACAGACCCCTCTATTACATCGGATATGTCGGCTCTATGGAGGTCGACCTGATTCACATAGATCCGGGATCATCGATCAGCATCATTCCTTATAGTCTACTCAGACCGCTGAGGATTCCTACCAGCGAATTGGCTTACACCACCACTACAATCGTGGGTTTCAACGCCAGGAAAAGTAAGCCGTTGGGGAAAATTCGTCTGAGGATCTAGATTGGCGACCTTAGATCAGTGGCTACATGTTATGTCATTGATTCAGGGGTGTCCTACAAAATTCTGCTGGGTAGACCTTGGATCCACGACCACAACATCGTTCCTTCGACTCTACATCAATGCTTTAAATATATAGACGCCCAAGGAACGGTACAAACGGAGTTTGCTGACCTAAACCCGTTTAGAGGAGTAGAATCCTACTACTCTGATGCCGTGTTATACTCTCAAGACTACATGAAAGAGGTGTCAGGCGAAGTAGAGAAGGAATCCCACCGGGAGCCAGAAGAACCCTCTACCGAACAACCTCTGTCAATCAAGGTGAAAGGGCGGACTACTCGTCCAAAAGCCATGGAGCCTATGGCTATCCACCTGAACAGAACCAGGTTAGGAAAAGGGGGTGGTCCTCTAGTGATCACTTTGAGCCAGAAACCTCCACCCTTGGTCATCAACCTTCGGCGCAACAGGCAGTCGATTGATGTAAATGCAACCGGGAACGTGGTTTCTGATGATAATAAAGAGCCTCTTTTCCAGTACATTGATGCCCAAATTCTGAATTAGGAATCCTCTCCCCATGACGATATAGAACCTATAGCACAAAAATTCTTTGAAGCTATAGACTCCTATCATCCATATATGTGGGAAGTAGCGTCATCATCCAATGTCACCACGATATATGGACCGCATGAGGATTCTATCTTCATTGTCTCGCCTACTTATAGCAGTTAGCATTCAATAGTCTTCGGTTGCATGCGCAATGGACCGACTGTACAAGAGGATTCTCCCGACGACGACGTTGGTAAAATGCAGGTTCACAGATACAGCCTGCAAGCTCTGAAGATCATGCAAAGTATGGGTTATGACTTAAAGCTGAAACCAGGCCTCAACTACGGGAATGGCAGACGAATACCGCTGTACGGCGATCCCTACTATCAATGAACCAGTTTCGGGTTAGGGTATACCACCTCCCTTACAACTTCTCAGTCAAACGAGGATATCTCTTCCTCTTCTCAGAATGGCTCATCGTCCCTCGACTCATCTGATGCTCTCGAACGAATATTATCGGTAAATACGGTAGTGGCAGATCCTTTCGAAGAAGACGAGCAAGAATTCGAACCATTCAAAAATGACTCTTGGGCTCAACAAATGGATACACAATGGGAATTTTGGTTCGAGCATAGAGAACCTCCCACAGAAGATAAAGTTATCCAGATCGATGTTGGGGATAAACTTTCGCCAAAGCCGATATTTATCAGTAACAACCTTTCCGAAGAAGAAAGGGAAGAAATTATCCAGCCGATAAAATAATATATCGATATCTTTGCATGGAATTATGAGGATATGCCAGGTCTTGATCTGAAGGTGGCTACTCATAAACTCAATATATTGCCCGATTCGAAGCCTGTGAAGCAGCACCAATGCCGATTCCGTCCGGACATGATGGACGTTATTGAAGCTGAAGTCAAGAAGTTGATAGCCTGCGGTTTCATCCGGGAAGAACAACATCCCGACTGGGTCGCCAATGTTGTCCCGGTCATGAAGAAAAATGGGAAAGTACGTGTCTGTATCGATTACCGATATCTGAATGCAGCCTGCCCCAAGGACAAGTTCCCTCTTCCCATCACAGACGTCATGATTGACAATACATATGGTTTTGAACGTATGTCTTTCATGGACGAATTTTTAGGATACAATTAAATCAAGATGCATCCTGAAGACGAGAAGCATACTGCCTTCCGAACGCCACTGGGGTATATTGCTATACGGTCATGCCCTTCGGATTAAAGAATGCCGAGGCTACGTACCAACGGGCTATAAGTAACATATTCCATGAGCATTTACCCAAGACAGTAGAATATTACGTGGACGATGTAGCTGTCAAAAGCTGCCTCAAGGATAATCATATCCAAGACTTGAAGACAGTATTTGAGTTGATGTGCCAACATCAACTCTAAATGAATCCTACAAAGTCCTTTCTAGGTGTATCTAGTGGCAAATTCCTAGAATTTGTCATTACCGCCAAAGGCATTCAAGTGGACCCTGATAAAGTCAAGGCCATCTTAGAAATGCGACCGCCCCGTAACCTGAGAGAACTCAGGGGATTTCAAGGTCGTCTGGCTTATATCCGGAGATTCATATCCAACCTCTCTGGGAGATGTCAGCCTTTTTCTCGTCTCATGAAGAAAGGTGTATCCTTAGTGTGGGACGAAGCCTGTCAGCAAGCATTCTGTGATATCAAATGCTACCTCACTAGTCCGCCAGTTCTAGTGCCTCCCGTCATAGAAAGACCATTCTTGTTGTATGTTCGAGCGATGGATCATTCACTGGGAGGTCTTCTCGCACAGAAGAACGTTATGGTTCATGAACAGGCTATCTACTACCTCAGCAGGATGATGGTCAGAGTCGAACACCGGTATAATCCAGTGGAGAAAGAATGCTTGGCTATGATGTTTGCTATCCAGAAGACGCGATACTATGTCACGGGCCAAACTATTCATATCATCTCTAGGATCATTCCTCTTCGGCTACTGATGAGCAAGCCAAGTGTTCTTAATTCCTGACTCACGACTTGGGTGATGTTATTAACACCGTATGACATGGTCTACGTCCCTCAAAAGTCCATCAAAGGCCAAGCATTGGCTGACTTCCTAGCTGCTCATCTGATCCCGGAGACCTCCAAACTGTACGAGGACATTCTCGACGAAGTTGCAGAATGTAATTCCGCAATGGAAAGTGATGCATGGCGGCTATTCTTCGATGGTGCCTCCAGAACCGGTCCCAGGGAAACATGGTTTCGGGAGTAGGGATTATCCTGGTTACTTCAGATAAACTCATCATCTACCGAGCGTACTCTCTTAGCGAGCCCTACTCTAATAATGTGGCAGACTATAACGCTCTACTAATCGGGCTCCAAGTCGCTAAAGAATTGGGCGTCGAATCTCTGGAAGCTTTCGGTGATTCTCTACTGATCGTCAATCAAGTCAGAGGAATATATGAAGTCCGGAATCTAGACCTCATCCCCTATCACCGAGCGACGATCTAAATAGCCATGACATTCAAAGGGTTCTTCCTAGAGCATGTACCTCGATCTCAGAATCTGGAAGCTGATGCCCTAGCCAGTCTAGCTGCAGCTTTAGCTACTCCTATAAGAAGGCAGAATTTGGTGATCCTTCTTAATAGAGATTTATTCTGTGTGAAAAATAACTTTCACATAGAACACAGCTACGCGGTGAACACAGATCTTCCAAAGAGAAACTGGAGAAGTCCCTTTATAGATTTTATAGCATACGGAATCTTGTCGAAGGACCCTAAAGAAGCAGTATCCATCAAAAGATGATCATTACGCTTCTATTTTGATGCAGCTTCACGGTGTCTATATCGCCGGACCTACGACGGACTACTATTGAGATGTCTCTCTGATGACGAGGCACAGCGGATTATCCGTAAAGCTCACGACGGCGTATGCGGAGCGCATCAACCCGGTCCTAAGCTACAGGATCGCATCAGGAGAATGTGCTATTACTGGCCTACTATGATCACAGATGTAATAAAGTATGCAAGACAATGTCGAGCTTGTCTGGTCTATGCAGACTTTATCCATCAACCTCCTGAATATTTACATCCTACGGTTGCGTCCTGGCCTTTCGAAGCATGGGGTATGGATATCATTGGTCCTATTCACCCGTCTTCTTCCAGAGGTCACCGGTTCATACTGGCCATCACAGATTATTTCTCCAAATGGGCAGAGACGATCCCTCTTACTGAGGTGAAGGCATCTAATATGATCAGCTTCGTCAAGCATCACGTCATTTATCGCTTCGGGATACCCCGGAGGATAATTCATGACAATGGGCGTCAATTCATCAGCCAAGCGTTTCATCGATTTTGTGATAAAAATCGGATACAAAATGTGGCCTCTACGGCATATAATCCTGCTGCTAATGGTTTGGCGGAAGCTTTCAATAAAACCATTATCAAGCTCTTGAAAAAGTTTGTCTCTTCGAACAAGAGGGATTGGAATGAGAAGCTAGAAGAATGTCTCTGGGCATACCGCACAACGGTACGAGTACCGACAGGTTGCACCCCATTCTCATTAGTTTACGGGAGCGAAGCGGTTCTCCCCATCGAGATCCAAATTTCGTCACTCAGGATAGCCGTGGCTAATGAGTTGACTCAAGAAAAGAATAACCTATTAAGGCTTCAAGAGCTAGAAGAATTAGACAAGAAACGCCTCCAAGCTCAACAGTGCATCGCATTCTACCAAGCACGTATTTCCAGAGATTTTAATCAAAAAGTGAAGGAAAGAGTGTTCAAAGTTGGCGAGCTAGTCTTAGTTGTGAGAAGGCCGATGATTCTTACTCATAGGAGTAAGGGCAAATTCCAGCCCAAATGGGAAGGCCCTTATGTGATCGAGACAACGTTCTCAAACGGCGCTTACAGGTTAGCCAAGCCTAACGGAGACTTATTGATGGCTCCTATCAATGGCAAATTCCTGAAGAGGTACTATGCTTAACCATCTTTGCTCAAAGTGGAATATGGCAAAAATCTCATTCTGACAAAACTACTTCCAAAACAAAACTAGTTGGATCGTATTCTATCATGTCCATATAACCTCTGAATAGATATGTTTAACTAATTTGGAACTTCAAGACCTATCACGTCCATACTACCTCTGATAGTGTTTTGTGTACAAATTTTAGCTGAAGCATATTCTATCATGTCCATATAACCTCTGAATAGATATGTCCTACTAAAACTTACCGAGAGTATATTCCAAAATGATGGGTCTACAAAGTCAGATGAAAGCCTCTTTATTATTCCCAAAAAGAGCAAAATTACATTGGAAAGCAAAAAGTACATCATTTGGGAGGAGCAGTTAGGTCGCGAATCTGCCGTGCCAGAGCAGCCATTCTCTCATCCCTGGAGTTCAAGACGTCAGTGTGAGCCCATTCCAACCTTGCTGCATCATTGTTCAAAGCGGCCAACTCGGACCGAGTATGCACAAAATCGGCGTGGATGACACCCACATGTGTCAGGTTCAGCTGAGCAGTCTCCCGTCGAGCATTCAGCACATCTCGGGTGGCCGACAAAGTAAGAGCCTTCACCTCTGATTGAGCAAGCTCCTCTCTTAATCTACGGGCCCTCACTGTCTCTTCCTCGTATTCGACCTCGCACTGAGTCAGTTCGGGAATAACGTACTCCAATTGGACACGTTCTTCATCCATCTTCTGTTGATGTGCCTGGATGGATTTATTTACGGCTTTCATCTGTTCAGCAAGCTCTGCAGTCAAGGAGTCAAACCGAGCCTGAACGAGACCGTCAATGCTGCCTTGGGATAGCTGCTGATATTCGTTAATGAGTTTCTCCAAACCATTAACTATCTCCTCCAATGTATCAGCTACCCCAGTGTGGTCGTATTCTCTGAGCGGCACTATCGCAAACTGAGAGGACCTCCTCAGCGCCTCGGAGCTCAGATTCTTCTCCAATACCATCGATATCAACGTTTTCATGGCGGTGTAGAAGATACCAATATACTGCTCGGTCAGCAGGGCTAGATATGAATGTACACTGGGAGTGGCTGCAATATTGGCGAACCTCCCTCCAAGAACGACCGCAGACGATGTTGCCACAGTCGTTGCCTCAACTGGTGGTGCAACAAAAGAAGATGCGCCAACAGCGGACGAATGGACCGGCGTACTCAAAGGAGGCATTGTCGTAATGACAGGCTCATCCTCCTCCTGAGATGTCGGAACCACTTCGGGCGAGCCGGCACCCGAAGATGTTTCCTCTTTAAAATCAGGCACTCCGTATCATCGCCAGGACCTGAAACAGTGCCAAAAGACGCGTCGACACTGCCCTCCCCGAAGATGTCTTCCCCTGAAAAGAAGACAAAAGAAAGTTAATATCAACATGATGTTAATTTTCCTAAAAAAGAGGCATAAAGACGAAATTTACCCATCGCCTATGGCATATATATCGCGTCTACAGCCAGTACAGCTAAATTATGTCTTAATGATGCTAAGCAAGCTGTCATACCTGGAGAAGGGGGTGTGCTAACTGACATTGGCAAATAGTCTTCCAGGTTCTCATCAAGTTCCAACCGAGGCTTATCGGCTGGAATCTCGCTAGGTGCGCTTACAGGCACGGCAGGGGTCTCTTCCGATGCTGATCCGGATAAAGGTATACGGAATCCTATTATGCTCGACCCCGAAGGCGACCTCGTTCCACTACCTGAAGCAGTAGCAGCGACAGCAGCCTCAAGCAGAGATTCTCCGGCACTGCCAGCCGGAACTGTAGAGGGTCCCTCTCTAAAAGGCGAGGAACCTTCAATCAAAGAATCATCCCCAACAGGGGGAGTTGCAAGCTCACTTCTAGGAGCCTCATTACCAAGAATCCGGAGAGGACGATTAACTGTCTTCTTCTTCCTCTTGTGAGGGGAAGTCTCCTTCAGAGCAGGAGCCCTTCGTTTCCCAGAGATTACCAAAGCCCTTGCAGGCGGAGGTATTTGATCCCTCGGTACCGACAACAGAGGCTTATCCGGAGTAACGGACTTTTCACCCTCGTTAGAAGAAACCGAGGGTATTTTGACTCTTCCACCAGGCTTAGAAGAGGGCATCCTGAAACTTCCATGCATATCAAAATCGCGATGGAAGGTGTTCGTTGCCACATAGAACTGGGCATACGAGTGGAGAATGCGCAGCTCCGTGGAGAGTGAAATGGTGGGCACTTTAAAAGTTGCTTTAGTGCAACCCATGATAAAGTATCGCCATACTCTCGCTCCATCGATGAGTCCACCTCTGGACCTGAAGCTGGTGACGGCATTACCTACATGCAACTGGTCGTACCCGAATTGCCTGGCAAACCGGCTAGGCAGGTAGGGCTCAAAGAAGCAATTGTCTTCACTTCTGTACAGTAGATGGGAAGGTCTAATACAAACCAACCAATTAAAAGCCTCAGGAGAAAGAACGGTCTTTCCGTTGCCTATATCCTGAAGTCTGATCCTCTGTTGATTGAGATGAATAGGGGGGACAGTGCAGAAAAGCTTCCAGCTGTGACTTAAGTTCAGCGCCCACCGAAAGTCTAAAACTGTGGTCATGTTTCAGGAGGAATTCTTGTAGTTCAATAAGAAACTACCCCGAACTACTGCCAAAGCCGGGAGACATCACCCTGGGGTTATGGAGAATTAACCATCCCATCAAATACAGGTATGGTAATTCTACCCTGGGAAAACTATCACGCCGAGTCTCATCGGCGAGCAGCCCATCAGTCATGGCCCTCAGGCCAGCTTGTATACGGCACACCATGGCAGGGAGCAAGCCCAGTCTTGACCCGAACACCAGACGTACTGCAGGCCATAGCATGTTATGGTGAATGCGTTCCGCAGTTGCATTCCCGGGTACCACCAATCGGCGTAGCCATATGTAGAGAAAGCTAGCTAGTTGAGCTTCCTTGGACAGTGGCCTGCGACAATGCCTCAAATAACTGTAGGCCTTAGTGCCTACAGGATACTGCCTTATCCCTTCATCGATTATCTGGTCCGGAGCCCCAACATCTTCCATGAGATCATCGACTACCTGAGCACTAAGCATGCTAAGAAAATTCAGAGGCTGATCCTTGCCTTCCAATACCTTCTCCGGCTTAGAAGTCCTGGACCGGTGAAAGAAGAGGTAGGACGTCCATTTATTGATGTGAGCCAAATCTGAAGGCTCGCCATAAAAAGTAGTGCAAGCGAGGTAGTGGCACATCAGCTCCTAGTACACTTCCACTACCCGAGGGTCTGAATCCCCCAACTCCCGTTTCGTGGGAACATACTCTTCATATGGAGTATCCCTCATTGGCAGTCTCGAGATCTCTGCCATCTCGTGGAGGGCCAATCCCAACTCCCCCAGTGGAGTGGCGAAAGTCCCGTTGAGCGAGATATATCGCTCCATCAGAGCCAGAAACAGATTGGGGTTGGGAGGTAACCCAATACGGGTAGCGCTCACAGCTGCAAACAGACCAATGCTCTCCAGCTCAGTCTGAAAATGCTTCAAGGCCCAGTCTGCTAAACGAGCCCATCGAAGATTTGTTGGGGTGATCCACCCATTGCACCGAGGATTCACCTTGGGGTATACTCCCCCGTGCCCCATAAAATCATTGCAGAAAGTCGATAATTGCACCGGCTGGAGCACCAAGCTGTCTTCACTCGGGACACTGCCAGGGTACAATCCCCTGAACGGCATTACAGAGCCGGAAGGGCGGCTGACAAATGACCCTAGGCCAGATCCCTTTTGGTAAAATATCTTCCCCGGCCTGCCGTAAAGATCGGGAGTCAGCATCCACGACATCCTCCTGGGATGTGTAGCATGGAAGAATGCCGAGATGGGATAGTCTCTCAGCATCTTAGGCAGATACAAGACCAAGCCCCCGGCAGGGAAAACCCAGAGTTCTTTCTTGGCTTCGTCTGGGACTGCTTGTCAATCATGTCCCCGAAAAGAAAAGCCGATTTTATGTATTGGTCCCCGTCTATGTATGTCAGGGGCTCTCCATTAATCATGTTCAGCAGCATTTGCTCGCCCTGAGCCGATATCAAACTTTCCCTTCCTTCAGGGTACTAGGGCCCGGAGATAGGAAATGTCACGTACGACAGATCCTCCAGATAGTTGGAGTGCAGCATCCCGACGGCAGAACCCATCACATCGGCTAGCGGAGACGCATGCAAGTTAACTACAAGAGTGCAAGAAAAACAACTCAGTTCCTATAACTAGACATTACAGATCTTGCAGCATACGCCAAAAATCAACAGTCTGTGCTTTACGCCAAGACTGTAAAAACTTGATCATTACGCTGGAATCCATTTCCTAAGACATAAAATTCAAGGCTGGCAGTATACGCAAAGTTTTGACAATCTGTGTTTTATGCCAGACTGCCAAAGTTTGAGTTATTACGCCGGAAGCGTAACACTCAAATTTATAGTATACGCCAAGTTTCGACAGTCTGTGCTTTTACGCCCGACTGCGAAAATATAGAGTTTTTACGCTGACATATTAGAAATATGGGCGTAAAAGATGAAACATCTTTGTGCATCATCTTCCTCAAAGAGGCTATCAGCACAGAAGATGACCTAGCGCGTTCACGTACAACGTGTGCGAAGGATTTTCAGTCGTTCTTTTTCGTCCCAAAAGCTCTACCTCTAAGGCCGGGTGCACTGCTCGTCGGCGGGATACTTCGTTCAGAATTAAGTTCGCCTTGCCCGACCGAAGTCATTCTCACAAAAGAGCGAAAAGAAGAATCAACATTCTTTCCCTTAGTGGAGGGGATTTGTTTCAGGGCTATTACTGAAAACTTTGAAGGCTCGGAAAAGAAACGAACAAGAACTCGAACAGTCGAAGGCTTTCTTTCACAGAGGACGGATGAAAAGTTTTTTTTCTCAAAAGCTTGGGATATATATAGAGTTGGATGTAATCCTCAAATTCCGAACCAAATCTCATAATTAATATTCGGTTATGATTAGGTACTACGTCAGCCTATTACTCAGAGAAGGCGGACAGTCAGCGAATTTGAAAAGTTTTCGTGCGAAACAGATTCGTAGTTTTCACGCTAAGGAGCTTTCTACGCTTGACAGCTACAAATCTATGGTTTTACGCTCACAGGCTATAAGTCTATAGTTTTACGCCTGGATGCTTTTATGCTCAGTAGCTTTTACGCTCGAGAGGCTACAAACCTACGACTTCACGCTCAGCAGCTACAAATCTATGATTTCACGCTTGGTGGCTTTTACGCTCAGAGGCAACATATCCACAACTTCACGCTCGAAAGAAGCTACAAATCTACAGTTTCTACGTCCGGATGATCTCATGCTCAACAGCTTTTATGCTCGAGAGGCTACGAACTTATGGTTTTATGCTATGACTTTTCGCACATCTGAAAAATACGCAGGCCAGAGTACGCGTACATCTGAACGATTCTCAAGGCGGTCAATTGCAAGAGTTCACACAGAAGATACTCCTTCTTGACCTCAAAATATCCCAAGTACCTGAAGCATACAGAGTTCAACATTGAAAATTACTCTTCTCCATGGGTCGATTGAAAGATCATCCAAACTCCAGTCTGAATATTTTATCTACAGTTCAAGATGGCGACTCAGTTTTTGACAGCCATTTCTCGCACTGTTCCAAGGAATTTTCAAGAAACCATTCTTGAAGATGATAGTCTGAACAAAGATTCTGTTTATCAGAAGTGACAGTTCAGAATTCTACGCGGTTCCTCATTCCTAACAGCAGGACAGTTCGAATACACGAATGCTAAGCGACTTTCTATGCATCCTTAAGTTATGCGTAAAAGATAGGACATGACCTAGCATTCTTTCTAACAGTGTCGGCATAAAGTTACCAGACGTGTCGAAGCTACACATATTCAGACTTTACAGCAAAATATATGGCAAGATGATCATATGCACAGAAAAAAAATGATTTTATTAAAGCATGATTACATATGAGAGAAATCCAGTCTACAAGGGTTTTTCTTTATTTTCATGATTACATATGAGGGAAATCCTGTCTACAAAAGATTTAATCATCGTCGTCGGAAGGCCACGCCCAGGATCTGTTCTGCCAGGTTCTCGCATGGACGGAATTCTTCATCCATCTTCTCTAGCAGTTAGTCGGTTTCCGCAAACCGACTGACAAATGATCAACGACGGGAGGATGCAGAAATGGGCCTAGACCCATCCTCCAATACAGGAAAGCAGGGTCAATCTGCTTTCCTGCGTCCAGCGTCGTGACAAATTGAGTTGAGATATTTCACCCAACTCAATACTCGAGGACAGAGCTAGTTTCTGCTCTGGTCCACGAAAGTATCAGGAGAAGATACAACTTGCAAGCTGTGTGGTCAAATACGACCCTTCCTCTCTCCGGAAGAACCGCCATACAAAGTTGATGATTATCCCGAGCAAAGGAGGCTATGATATCCTTCCATGATCCATCGTTGCAGGGGACATTTGCTCGAAGACGCCATCTTTTTTGGCTCCTTACATGCTGGAAGAACATGGTCTTCTTCTTCCTCAAGTCGACCCGACAAACTCCGGCGATCATCTCTGTGTGGTGAAGGAAATGTGGGAAGAACAGGTTAAGCTCCTCAGCCTTTTATAAGCAAGAGAGAGCCCACCGAATCCCAACGGATCCCCAATAACTCCGCCATAAAGTCAGCTTTGAAGGACGTGTCAGACTTGACCGTTTTATGCTCCGTTCAGAGCATTTCAAATTACGAAGAACGTTTCATGCTTCATTCAAAGCGTTTCAAATTACGAGGAATTTAAAAGCTTTGAAGGGGGTCTTGTAGAAGCATAAAAAATACGCTGGATAGCTATACGCAGCATGTTGATGCAGAGCAGCATAAACTGAGGACCTAAGAGCTATCAACGTACAACAGAGCTTTTTCCGCTGAGCACAGCATAAAATATAAGCTCAAGGACCATCCGCATAATACAGTATGTCCAGGCTGCTTCAGCGTAAAAAGGGTGCTATATCGCCTTTATGGAGTAAAAACTCATCCGCTTTTAATGCAGCATTGAAGTGTACGAGGAACGCTTCATATTCTTCGAAATAACCCTGTCAGATCATACAATGAACCTGACGTCTGGACTCCTGACAAAGAGTACTGCACGACAACCCAAGCGACGGCTATAATGATGGTACGACATAGCAACCCAGACTGTCATTTACTGTCATTTCCTTGACGTAAACTGCTTTTACGCATACAAAGGAATACGCTGCCTAGTTTTACACAAGCAGATGTGAGCTGTTTACGCTCCACAGAAGACAAACAGGCTGCCACGTCAAAAACTGCTCTTCGTATAGGGCTCGAGACACATCTCTGCATTTAATACACAGAGTGATGACAGAACTCGAGGCACGTCTCTGCATTTAATGCGCAGAAGGGTGGTGTAGCGCCCCGTTCCCCCGGTGCGGGGAGCGCGGCTAAGAACCACAAACGGTATCGTTCGATCGGGATAGATTGAATTAAGAACTCGTCCTCGTTATGAATTTGTTTCTTCGAAATCGATTCCCATATTCAGTGGACCGTGCCCTCGGGATCGACTTAGCGACAGAGTCAGGAGGGACCTCTCCGCTGCATTCTTTTGTTGCCTAGTTTTCGCTGTCGCTTGTTGCTTTCGTGCCTTGAGTTGGTTTTCGAATTTGCTTGGGTTTTCTTGAATGGTTTCGATGGATTTCATTGCTTTCGTTCGTAGGACTGAACTTCAATTCCGATAACTAAAAGAAGAAGAAGAAGTACTGATCAACTGTTCGTGGCAATACAGGTGATCCAACTGTAGGCGTCACTCGAGCGAACTACTAAAGTGAGTGGCTAACAACCCGATTAGCTAGCCCTGCTTCCAAGCTTCACAGCTAAAACACTTGCATTCTTGTGCCCCGATCAAATGGTACCAAGTTAATAATAAAAGAAACCAAGATAAAAGAGAATAGACTTGGATGTTTATGCTTGTCACTTAACTGGGAAACGGTTACTCAATTTGCATGCTTGTTCATTTTAAATGTTCTATACATGCTTCAAGTTTTGCTAGAATGCATCTTCTTCCATAAATTGTGCTAAGTATGGAATACACTTGTTATAAAATAAACTGTCAGGAAGACTATGCAAAATGAATCATGCAATGTTGCTTATCTCATGTTCATATGCCTCAACTACATCAACGTTAACGTGCCATGAACGATTGATCACGGACAACTTGTGCACAAGGTAACGGGTTCCGCGGACGGTCGCTGGGGCACTGGCACCGATCCGGTCCGGGCAAAACTTTACGATAGTCTCACGTGCGAACGGGATAGCGTGCAGCGCCTCACGTGCTTCGTTGCACACCATCCTCGTTCAAAGACTAAACGGTCCATTATGGCTTCTAGCCAGTAATCCCAACGTGTATATTTAAATCTGTTGCATACTAACTTGTGTCTTCGTGGCAGGGAAGGCATGGTAAGTATTGTGCAGGTAATTCAGGCGGGCAGGTAAAATCCACCGAATGGTGGCACGTTTATTTCAGTAAATTCTATATGCTGCTTACTTGTAAATGAACTAAGGCAAGAAAAAAACCCACAAATATGCATGCTTCATTAAAACAACGTGTTGATTGGTATAGTTCAGCTAGCTCGCCTTCACCAGTATGTTTCGACATGCTGACCCTCGTTGAAACAGGTTCTCCGCACCAAGGCGAACCGAGCGAGGTGCCGAAGTCGTCTTCCAGAATCCAATCCAGCTGTTGGCGCATCCTGATCGTGCCGCCTTTTGAAGTACTTGAAAACCGGAGCTTGCAACTCTTCATACACAAATGCAGCTCCGTGGCAAAGCTATCCTCCAGCCTGGAGGTCTTTATCATTTTGAGTTTATAAAGGGATATAATGTACAGGACTGCTATCTCATTTTGAGTCAACACTTTTGTAAGCCGTTCGGCATATTAGCTGACTCGTTCAGGAGTTTGTAATAGATGTTCATTATCAATAAAGAAAACTTTTCTATGTTTCAAATCTGTGTTTCAATTTATCTGCGTACTCTGAATATCTGCTTGTTATGCAAATCATTAAAGCCTTGTACGGGCGCAACTCCAGGCCCGTACGGCGGTCACGATTCGGGGGATGCCTCAACGATTATACGGAATCGGGTCGTGACATAGTGGTATCAGAGCACAGATTCAAGGTTCCTTAGACTTCGTGCTAGAAAAGTTCCTTTAACGATCAAATTCCTGTGCGAACTCTTAAACTTGCTAGGCCAAAATGAGATACGTTCATGCAATAAGTCCATAATACATTATGATTCTAATATAAATTACCTTCTTTTGAAGGAATGGTACCAGCGCAATCTGCAGCACAAGCACCGAACGAAACACAGGAAAGTAGTTCGGGCACTTCGAGAAGCTCTCTGAGCCAACGAGGCATGTCTCAAGTCGACCCGCTTAAGCGGGTAATGCAAATGTTAGAATCGCAAGTACAAAGAGATAATGCTCGCCAAGCCAAGTTTGAAAGCAATCTGGAGACCCGATTCTCAGTCCAACAAAAATAGATAGATACCCTGCAACAGATCGTTCAGACTTTGGCTACCAACCATTCCACTGTAACTGCAACGACTCCGGTGGAACAGCCCGTGCTTGAAATAGAGATGCCACAAATTCTAAGGCCGAGGGACGCGACTGCCTTCAACTTGGGACACTTCAAGAAAGTCTGCAATACCCCATTCAACGAGACTGAGGACCCAATGGTAGCTCTAGATTGGCTAGTCGAGCTTGAAGATCACTTTGCCCTGCTAGAAGTTCTCGAAGAGAAGCGCATCGCCTGCGCCCAACTTCAGCTCCGCCTCAACGCGCACGATTGGTGGAACGTGTGCATCGACAATCTCTCCAATTTGATCACGGAGAGGAGGCGATCTCGTGGACGACTTTTTGTGCCGCGTTTGAAGAGGAGTTTATACCCCCTCCAGTACAACGTCAGATGAAGAATGATTTCGTGCAGCTGCGGCAGGGCAGTATGACAGTTAAGCAATACTCCGCCGAATTCAACCGACTCTCCAAATTCGCTAGGGCCTATTTACCTGATACAGCGAGTCGATCCAGAAGGTTTGAAGGTGGACTACGCCCTGCCATCCATGCGCACGTGGTCAATAATCAGTATGGAATAATACGTGAAGTCATAAATCACGCCTTATCACTTGAACCGCAGTATCCTTACGTTTCCACCGGCTCTGTGCATACCTACAATCACAAACGCCAAGGCAACGATAGAGAAAACACCGTTGTAATGCGCCCTAACCACGGCAGTCCACAACGAGCAAACCCAGGGCCTTCGTGCAATTTCTGTAAGAAACAAGGGCACACGGCCGATAAGTGCCTAAAAAACTCGGGCAATGTCTCATTTGCGGTGACTCAACCCACCGAATTCGTGATTGCCCAAACTATTCAGTTCATCATCCTTAAGGGTAAGCATCATTCCTAAGTTTCGGGATGAAACTTCCAATTGGTTGGGTAGGATGTAGCGCCCCGTTCCCCCGGTACGGGGAGCGCGGCTAAGAACCACAAACAGTATCGTTCGATCGGGATAGATTGAATTAAGAACTCATCCTCATTATGGATTTGTTTCTTCAAAATCGATTCCCATATTCAGTGGACCGTGCCCCCGGGATCGACTTAGCGCATAGTCAGGAGGGACCTCTCCGCTGCATTCTTTTGTTGCCTAGTTTTCGCTGTCACTTGTTGCTTTCGTGCCTTGAGTTGGTTTTCAGATTTGCATGGGTTTTCTTGAACGGTTTCGATGGATTTCATTGCTTTCGTTCGTAGGACTGCACTTCAATTCTGATAACTAAAAGAAGAAGAAGAAGTACTGATCAGCTGTTCGTGGTAATACAGGTGATCCAGCAGTAGGCGTCGCTCGAGCGGACTCCTAAAGCACTTCTTTCCTTCTTCCTTCCAACTACTAAAGTGAGTGGCTAACAACCCGATTAGCTAGCCCTGCTTCCAAGCTTCACAGCTAAAACACTTGCATTCTTGTGCCCCGATCAAACGATACCAAGTTAATAATAAAAGAAACCAAGATAAAAGAGAATAGACTTGGATGTTTATGCTTGTCACTTAACTGAGAAACGGTTACTCAATTTGCATGCTTGTTCATTTTAAATGTTCTATACATGCTTCAAGTTTTGCTACAATGCATCTTCTTCCATAAATTGTGCTAAGTATGGAATACACTTGTTATGAAATAAACTCTCAGGAAGACTATGCAAAACGAATCATGCAATGTTGCTTATCTCATGTTCATGTGCCTCAACTGCATCAACGTTAACGTGCCACGAACGATTGATCACGGACAACTTGTGCACAAGGTAATGGGTTCCGCGGACGGTCACTGGGGCACTGGCACCGATCGGTCCGGGCAGAACTTCACGATAGTCTCACGTGCGAACGGGATAGCGTGCAGCGCCTCACGTGCTTCGTTGCACACCATCCTCGTTCAAAGACTAAACGGTCCATTATGGCTTCTAGCCAGTGATCCCAACGTGTATATTTAAACCTGTTGCATACTAACTTGTGTCTTCGTGGCAGGAAAGGCATGGTAAGTATTGTGCAGGTAATTCAGACGGGCAGGTAAAATCTACCGAACGATGGCACATTCATTTTAATAAATTCTATATGCTGCTTACTTGTAAATAAACTAAGGCAAGATAAAAACCCACAAATATGCATGCTTCATTAAAACAACATGTTGATTGGTATAGTTCGGCTAGCTCGCCTTCACCAGTATATTTCGACATGCTGACCCTCGTTGAAATAGGTTCTCCGCACCAAGGCGAACCGAGCGAGGTGCCGAAGTCGTCTTCCCGAATCCAGTCCAGCTGTTGGCGCATCCTGATCGTGCCGCCTTTTGAAGTACTTGAAGACCGGAGCTTGCAACTCTTCATACACAAATGCAGCTCCGTGGCAAAGCTATCCTCCAGCCTGGAGGCCTTTATCATTTTGAGTTTATAAAGGGATATAATGTACAGGACTGCTATCTCATTTTGAGTCAACACTTTTGTAAGCCGTTCGGCATATTAGCTGACTCGTTCAGGAGTTTGTAATAGATGTTCATTATCAATAAAGAAAATTTTTTCATGTTTCAAATCTGTGTTTTAATTTATCAGCGTACTCTAAATATGTGCTTGTTATGCAAATCATTAAAGCCTTGTACGGACGCAACTCCAGGCCCGTACGGTGGTCACGATTCGGGGGACGCCTCAACGATTATACAGAATCGGGTCATGACAGGTGGCAAACCTTCAAAATATGCCTCTGCATTTAATACGAAGGATAATGGCGAATCTCCGTATTTAATGCAGGTGATTTGATTAAATATCACCGAACCGTCGTTTAGTGACATCCCCTTTGCATAAACTGCTCTTACGTATACAAGGGAATATACTGCCTAGTTTTACACAGGCAGACGTGAGCTTCTTACGCTCCACAGAAGACAAACAGACTGCCATGTCAGCAGTTGCTCTTCGTACAGGATTCGAGGCGCGTATCTACATTTAATGTGCAGAATGATGGCAAATCTTCAAGACACGCCTCTGTATTTAATGCGTAGGATGGGGGCAGATCTCTGTATTTAATGTAAGAGATTTGATTATATCTCCAAAAGCTATAATTTTGGCTAAAACGTCCACATCATCTCGGCCTCTACGCCCACTCGGCTCCTATGCCTACTCGGCTCCTACGCCTACTCGGCTTCTATGCCTACTTAGCTTCTACGCCATGGTGACAGTTATTGGCTTCTACGCCAACCTCTTCTACACAAAGGATAACTACCTACGTGGCTTCTACGCCGTGATCTTCGCAGCAGTTATACGCATTGTCCCTTAGTTGGATACGTGTCACACGCTCATTCAAAAGGTCATCTATACGCGGGCAATAGTTATTGTAACCATCGTGTAAAAGGGTGTTGTACTTTCCACTACTCGGTTTCTACACCGACTGAGTGGTCACTGTCACTAAAACTCTATAAATAGAGACCTCTATCAACAGAGGTCGAAGGTCGAAAAAAGTAGAGATTAAGGTCGAAGGGAGAGAGAGAGAAAAATTGGTCGAGAAATGGAAGATTGAAAGGTCGAGATTTGGTCGCAGATTTTAAGAGAGAAGAATCCAGAGCTCAGGCAAAGCGTAGTGATCGACGACTTTGGCATCGAGCATCCACTCTATTTAGCAACCTTCGAAGCTGCTTTCTGTCTTCTACGGCACTTCTTCATCATCGTATGGTCCAAGGGACAAAGTGATCGACTGCAGATCAGATTCTTATAGCAATATTTACCCAGATTAAAAAATTATACTCGACATCCTCGTATAGGATTAATTGTACTGCTTATTTGTAAACATAAAGAGCGGGTTTTCGTATAAAGCCTCGTTTCCATATCTTTCGTTTATTTTATCAGACAACTGGAATAACTACTCTATGTGATTTGAAATACCTTGTTCACATATGAACGACTAAGGGTTAAAATTTGGCAAACTACATGTGTCGTGCATGGCTATTTATTCTAATAAGACCATGGGATAGAAAGGTTGGTTCACACGTCCACTAAGTATTCTCCCTCCCTACGAGTACAATATGGATTCCGAACCAGTCACGAAGAAATAACAATAATCCATGACAGTCATATATCTCATAATAAGAATCCATCATACTAATCCGTGTAGCAAGTGTCAAGAATCAAATAATCAATACTAAGCATGCATTATAGAGACTATCAAGTTCTAAAAGTAATCACGAAAATGTACTCACCTGTGGTTCTTAGCTGGTATGAGTCACAATCCTAGTTATAGTCCAAATTTACCATGTCAAAAGATAAGTTATTTTAATTTATTTAATTCTGGAATAATTACTCTAAAATCCTATTTTAATCTTATTATTTTGATTTTTATGTTAATATCTACATTTTGTCCAAAGGAACTGAATTTTATCAACTATATACATACACACACATATATATAGATATATACTTACATAGGCTATACAGATATCAATATATATGTATACACACTCTCATCTCTATGCATATATATATATATATATATATATATATATATATATATATATATATATATATATATATATATATATATATATATATATATATATATATATATATATATATAGCAATACCCTTATGCATACATAAAACCATATAGATATATACAATCTCACACATATATACATATATACAACCATACACATACATAGATATATCCATATATACATATACACATATAGATATCACAATATATATACATTCTCATACCTATATATATATATATAATCATACACGTATACATATAGGTAACCACTTATGTATATATAAAATATAAATCACACACACACACACACACTATATATATATATATATATATATATATATATATATATATATATATATATACATACACACTTATAGATATATCACTCACATGTATAAATATAGATATACATATACACTTATACACAAAGACTCCTAGCCATATACATATATATCAACTATATGCATATAGATACCTATACTCATATATACTATATACATATACATATACATATACATATACATATACATATACATATACATATACATATACATATAGGTATCATATATAATATATATCATACTTATATACATAAGCCATATAGAATTAAAAGGCAATAAAGCAAACACGTGGAGTGCACCGCACCCGTATCATACTCATTCTATGATACGCTTACGATACGGCTCCACCACACAACCCAACGCATCCTGAAGGACACGAGCAACTCTTAAATAGTATATATGAATAATACGAAGAGTCAATTACACAACTGCGTGTCTGTGTCAAAATATAACATGCTCAAAGTCCCGTATTGGAGAAAAAACTCCCAAATCAACCTGTATCTCCAAATTATTAGGATACGGCCTACATGTATCCAATTATGGACACAACCCTAGCCACAAACAATCAAACATATGTCAATTTGGTCTAATTGACCAATTTACAAATATAACATATGTCAATCTCGGAATTCTCCCAAAATTGACAAAAAAATGCACATAACTTTCTCCATAGGCCTCCTATGAACGTAATTCCAATTCCTATGGGTAGCCTATGCATGTGGGATGGTTCCTTATAGTTAAATCATAGATTTATAGTCTAATTAAAGGGGAAAACTTGAATTATATCTATTGGGCGATGGATTTCCAATGCAACCCCCAAATTGGGTGAAATGAGCCTACAACTTATAGATCCTTGCTCTATTAGCAATGATGATTTGGGAAGAAATTGGGAAGAAATTTGGTAGGAATTTGATGTAGGAATAAAGGAATTTGGTTGAAAAAAAATTCTAGATCTAGATTTGGAATAAAAAATGAAGAAAGAGAAAGTTTTTATCCCCTTTATATAGGCCTCTCTTGCCCCCTCCCTCAAGATACCATATAAAGTCTAAAATATCCCTTGGGACCTCTCATGATAAAATTAATTAAGGAGGAAAGGTTCTAGTCTAATGGGTTTAACTTAATTAATTCATCCTCCGAATGAATAGGCTTATTATTAGGCTTAATTCTAACTAGAATTAAATATTGGTCCATGGTTCTAATCTAAACTAGTTAGGTCTACTAACACAAGTCTAAAAATAAATCTAACATACTAACAATAAATAAATAATACAATAAATAAATATTCAACATGTACAATATTTAATTAATTATCAAATAACTAAAATATCCTTTCCTAGAAAATATGGTAACCATCGTGTCATGAGTCAAACTGTGTCATGACAAGATCCGGATATACCAATCCGTGTAACCATCGTGTCAAAAAATCAAGGATATCTATACTAGATACAATGAACATAGAGGATATCATAAATGAGAAACTATCAAAGAATGTACTCGCCTGTGGTCCAGAGCAATGAGTCAAACTGTGTCCGATCTGGTGTCACACAGACCTATATATGGAATATTGCATTAATACAAGGTGTAGGAATGAAATTAAATTAAACTAGTTTAATTCTAGGTCATAAAGCCATTTCTAAGTCAAAACAGGCAAACTAGGTCAACTCTATGCCAAACTTGTCAAACTTGATCAAACTAGCTATTTCTAGGTTGTATGAGTCTATCTCTAGGATATTAGGTCCATACACTATATATCTAGGCCATACTAGCTATTCTAAGATGCTATAAAACTAATAGGATACCGTATACTAAGATACACAAGCTTTTAGATATGAAAATAGTAATTTATATATATATACAAGACAATACATATAATACCTTAGCTAACTAATGTAATAGTATACCTTGGCTTTGAACCAATGCGTATCTCACTATCTGCACACCCATCTCGATACTCAAACTCAATACCTTGAGTATCGACCCATTACCTTGACATTACCTTGGTATCCCAAGGTAATTCAAATTCTAGTATATAGCTAAAATAATTTTAATACCCAACCACTAACTATATGCTAACTTGCAATACTATTAAAAACTATTAACTATCTAACATATATTGATACCAATACATACCTACTAGCTTAATATATAATAATACTAATACATAGATACATATACATGCATATATATAACTTGCTAGTAGAGATACAAGTATATACACATATAAATCTAACTACTAATCTATATGAATACATATATATAACTACCAACTACTAATGTATATATATATATACAAATACACATACATACATAACTAAAGATACAAGAGGTATATATATACCTATCACTAAATAGCTATCTCTAGTATATATATAGATAACAATTATATATACATATATAACCATATAACTACTAACAAGTAATAACTACTATACTATTAAGGAACTACTAGCTAACCTCTATTCTTAACTAACTGAACTCACTACCTAACAAGCTGCTGCCACTGTTTAACTAAACTGCTACTGCTGCATTTGCTTCCTGCTGCTGCACATTATGTGCAGGCTCGCTGTTGCTGCTGTATTTGCTTTCTGATGCTGCATGCTGGAGCTGATGTGCTGTCTTGCAGCACTCGCTGCAGCTGCTGGCCTGCTGCTGCAAGCTGGTGCTGATGCGCTGCCTGCAGCGCTTGCTACAGCTGCTGGCCTGCTATATTTCCTGATGCTGCTGCCTTGCAGCGCCCGCTGCAGCTACAGTTTGATCCCCCCTCTTTACACACTGTACACACACATACACAACATAAACACTCATGCACTCACACATATATACATACATACACATATATATAGATATATACTTACATAGGCTATATAGATATCAATATAGATGTATACACACTCTTATCTCTCTATCTCTCTCTCTCTCTCTCTCTCTCTCTCTCTCTCTCTATATATATATATATATATATATATATATATATATATATATATATATATATATATATATATATATATATATATATATATATATATATATACCCTAATGCACACATACAACCATATAGATATATACTCTCTCATACATATATACATATGTACAACCATACACATACATAGATATATCCATATATACATATACACAAATAGATATCACTATATATATTCTCATACCTACATACATATATATATATAAACATACACGTATACATATAGGTAACCACTTATGTATGTATAAATATAAATCACACTATATATATATATATATATATATATATATATATATATATATATATATATATATATATATATATATATATATATATATACACATACACACTTATAGATATATCACTCACTTAATTATAAACATATAGATATACATATACGCTTATACACATAGACTCCTAGATATATACAAATATATCAACCATATGCATATAGATACGTATACTCATATATACTATATATATACATATACATATAGGTATCATACATAATATATATCATACTAATATATATATAAGCCACAAAGAATTAAAAGACAATAAAGCAAACACGTGGAGTGCACCGCACCCGTATCACAGTCATTCTATGATACGCTTGCGATACGGTTTTACCACACAACCCAACGTATCCCGAAGGACACGAGCAAGTCAAAAATAGTATATATGAACAATATAAAGAGTCAATTACACAACTACGTGTTCGTGTCAAAATTTGACATGCTCAAACCCCCGTGTCGGAGGAAAAATACCCAAATGAACCCGTATCTCCAAATTATTAGGATAAGACCTACACGTATCCAATTGTGGATATGACACTAGCCACAAACAATCAAATACATGTTAATTTGATCTAATTGACCAATTGACAAATACAACATGTGTCAATCTCGGAATTATCCCAAAATTGACATAAAAATACACATAACTTTCTCTATAGGTCTTCTATGAACCTAATTCCAATTCCTATGGGTAGACTATGCATGTCTGGTGGTTCCTTATGGTTAAATCACTAATTTAGAGTATAATTAAAGGGGAAAAATTGAATTGTACCTATTGGGAGATGGATTCCCAATGCAACCCCCAAATTGGATGAAATGAGCCTTCAACTTGTAGATTCTTACTCCTCTTTATAGATCCTTGCTTCCTCCTTGTAGATCCTTGCTCTATTAGCCTCTAATAATAATTTAGAAAGGAATTGGAAAGAAATTTGGTAGGGATTTGATGTAGAAATGAAAGAATTTGGTTGAGAAAAATTTTAGATCTAGATTTGGAATGAAAAATGAAGAGAGAGAAAGTTTTCATTCCCTTTATATAGGCCTCTGTTGTCCGCTCCCTCAAGCTACTATGTATAGTTTAAAATATCCCTTGGGTCCTCTCATGAAAAAATTAATTAAGGTGGGAAGGTTCTACTTTAATGGGTTTAACTTAATTAATTCATCCTCCTAATGAATGGACTTTTATTGGGCTAAATTCTAACTAGAATTAAATGTTGGTCCTGATTCTAATCTAAACTAGTTAGATCTACTAACACAAGTCCAAATATAAATTTAATATGCTAACAATAAATAAATAATACAATAAATAAATATTCAACATACACAATATTTAATTAATTACCAAATGACTAAATATCCTCTCCTAGAAAATGTAGTAGTGACAGTCAATACTGGAGCTATCGTCAATCTCTTCTTCAGCTCATCAAATGTGGCCTGACAATCCTTCATCCAGATAAAATCCACATCCTTCCTGGTTAGCCTAGTCATCGGCTCTATAATTTTGGTAAAATCTTGTACAAACCTCCTGTTGTAACCTGTTAGTCCAAAAAAACTCCTGATCTCAGCTACTGAACTGGGAGTAGCCTACGAATCCACTGCCTCGATCATCTTGTTCAACCTTGTCAAGGAAGAACTCGCACTTTGAAAGCTTTCTGTAAAGCTCCTCTTTCCAGAGAGTCTCCAAAACCTTCATCAGGTGCTCTTCATGCTCCTCTGGGATCTTCAAATATACAAGAATATCATCGATGAACACCACCACGAACTTATCAAGATATTGGAGGAATACCTTGTTTATCAAGTTCATGAATACTGTCGGTGCATTAGTCAATCCAAACGACATTACCATGGAGTCAAACTGGCCATATCGGGTCCGAAAAGCTGTCTTCGGAATGTCATCTTGTCCCGACCTACACCCGATGTAAGGATGCAAGTCGGAAACAACGCCCAGCCTACGTCGCAGAATCGATAGTAGAACGCTATCTTGGTAATCTATCTAGCAATATAATGAACCACCAACAAAATAATATACTCAATCATAGAACTAAGATAGAAATGAACACGAATCAGATAAAGAATAGAAATAGTCACATACAACTCATGAGTATAAAATAATAAATTAATGAGTCTGAAAGAATGCAAACAATAAGCTGGAGACAAATTCAGTACAAGAAATACTAAGAAGGTACTAATCCTGGGTCATCTGTCTCAGTCGGGATAAGTCCCTCCTGAGCCAGGGTCTCTGACTCTAAGCCCACAACATCCTGAGGTCCATAATATGGAGGGTACCAGTCCTCAGTGTCACCTGGGAAAAATATATCCAGTCAGGAATGGAGCAGAGTACATCTCTAATAGCAGTTCTAATCAATTATAAAAACTATGTAATAGTAAATATATGTGAATATACATGATACACAATAGATAAGAGAGATATACAATAAGGAAATACTGGAATAAACACAATAATGAATAATATGCCAATGAACAAGAATACTAATGACTAAGTGTATGAGTACTAGCTTTAACATGTAATCGGCTTGAGAATATGATACAATATATATGGCCAGGCTAATCATATGTGCGGTGTATGATTAACACTATTCAATAACCGTACTTGATACAATAGGGGTATTGATTACATATCTACACTAAAATACTCCCCACCCTCGACTGGTATAATAGATCCAACCACGGTATGCTATGGCACGAGATTCCCCAAGAAGATAGCTAGTCTTCCTGAGAATCAGTGTCTGTACATGTACAAGATAACCAATGAACAATACTTGCACCATATATACCGTATACCAAGGAATAACATCTCATGACGGGATCCGGATATACCAATCCGTGTATCCATAGTGTCAGGAGGACATGGATATCTACACTAGATACAATGAACATAGAGGATATCATAAATGAGAAAATATCAGAGAATGTACTCGCCTGAAGTCCAAGAATAGTCTCACAGATGTCTGATACAGTGCCTCGAAGACCTAGATATGGAATACAACATCAATACAAGGTTCCAGAAAAAAAATAAGTTAAACTAGTCAACTTCTAGGTCAACAAGTCAATTCTAAGTCAAAAGTCAAACTAGGTCAACTCTAAGTCAACTATGGTCAATTATGGTCAATTACCTATTTCTAGGTTGCAAAAGTCTAATACAAAAATATTGGGTTCAAATACTAAAGTCTAGGTCAAAAAAAATATATCTTAAAATACTAAGATATCGTATCTCCGGATACGTAAATCATTACATATATAAGTCAAATAATATTAATATATATATAAAATCCTAAATATAATATTAAATAGATACCTTGGTTTTGAACCAACTTGGTATCACAACAAACTCATAAACTTGCTACCCACACCCAATACCTTGGGTATCCCCAATTACCTTGGTACTTACCTTGGTTTTCCAAGGTAATACCCCAAACTTGTTTATACTAACTACCCGTAAATATATACATGCTACACTAATTATTATACATATAGTATACTATAATGCAAATAGCAATTTAGGAATATATTTACATATATATTAAATACCATATATATATATATATATATATATATATATAATATTAAGAAAACTGTCAAACTGTCACTAATTACCGCTGCTGACTGTCGCTGAAACCACTGATACTCTATTGTTTAGCGACGGTTCTGCTGTTGTCGCTAAACTGCTATCACTATTGCAGCTATATGTTCTTGCTGCTGCTGCTGCTTTGGCGACGGTTCTGTTGTCGCTAAACTACTGTCGCTGCTGCTGTTGAATGATACTGCTGTTGTGCTGTTTTGTTACGACGCTTCTGCTGCTGTCGCCTTTGCTGCTGCTGCTTGCTACAGCTGCCCCTGCTGTGTAGTTGCGACGCTTCTGCTGTCGCCTTTGCTGCTGTCACTAAAACACCTATATATATATATATATATATATATATATATATATATATATATATATATATATATATATATATATATATATATATATATATATATGCAACTATATAATTATACTTACATCTATAATTTCTAATACATATAATTACTACATATGAATAATACATACACCATACATATATACTAATATTTATATATAATTACCCACACATGCATATGTATATATAACCATAGGAATATGTATACATGTATTATATAAGTATATACATATAATATAACACTTATATATATAAATACATAATTCATAACTACAACATATATATACTATAACATATATACACATGCACTATACTATTAAATAGCTCTTACATATGTAGAATAATAGCTACATACAATATCCATAAATAGATACACAGAACTAAGACACAAAAAACATAAATATATATATTCACCACCATACACATATACACACAACAACCACATATTTATATATAATAACTAGTAGATCTTACATATATAAAATAATACATACATAAATATACAACACATGTATATAATACATATATAGATCTATGATATTTAATACATAAATATATCTAACAACAATATATAACAATAAATATATATACATATGTATAATTATATTTCTCCATGAATAAGAACACAAAAGAAATAGATCTACCATTAAATTGCACATCTCATGGAACATATCACTCTGTATCCCACTAGATCTAGGATACACTTGCGACACGAGTCCACCACACATCCAAACGTACCCCGAAGGACACAAACAAGTCATATATATATTATTTATGAACAATACGAAGAATCAAATACAAATTTACGTGTCCGTGTCTGTAAGCCCCCTGATTTTCATGAATTTTTAATTTGAATTTTTCATAATTTTCTGGAATTTTTCGAGATTTTTCTGTAATTAAAACCTAAGTATTTGGTAATTAAATAATTTTTAGTTATTGTTAATTAATATTAAAATATTATGAAATAATATTTTATGGTGTAAAATGGAAAATCGGACACAGAATAATTTTCTGCAGATTTATTGGACTCCGAAAACCCGTTTAAAGCCCTAGAAACCAATGTAAATAAACCCTAATGAAAACCCCTTAAATAAACCGAGTTTAATTGAAATTAAACCAAACCAACCCAACTCAAACCGAACCGCTACCCTGAACCGAACCCACCCAGCTTAACGGGTCGGGTCGGGTTAGGTCGGATTCGAGTCAAACCCGACCCGGAACCGAAACCCAAACCGAACCCTAAACTTATCGGGATTACTGTTCTGACCTATTAATACCCCTCGATTTCTGTGCCCCACCGCTGCCGTAAACCCTCTGTCATCTCTTCCGCCGCCTGACCGCCCCGCCTCGCCTGAACCGAAGCAGTCGTCGAACCCCAGCCCGCCGGAAACCTAGTCGTCGTCTCCTCGACGAACTCCGACGAGGCCAGATCTCCCTGCCGCTCCCCGCCCAGCCCCACACCGCCTTGCTCCTCCGCCTAACCCCTCGACAGCCCTCGACGACCTCATCCTCCCCAACGCCCTGTCGACTCCGTCTCGTCGAAACCTAGCCCCGCTCGAGTTCTCCCCCAAACTCCTCAGCCTCGACCTCCCTCGCACGCCGGAGCCAGACCTCCTCCTCCCTCTCCTCGACCACAGACTCCCCTCGACCTGCTCGCCTCACCCTCGCCATCCACCTCCTCGCTCCACCCGTCCCCGACGAGCACCAACACCACCTCCATAGCCGGCCGCCACTCCTTCCTCGATTCTCCCCACCGGCGCCATCACCGGAGCAGCCACCATGCAACCCCCTGGCCTCGTCGCCTCAGCCGTCCCCTGCATCCCTTCGGCCTCCAGCAGCCTCCCAACTCCGGGGAAACCCTAGCCCTAACCCTAGAGCACAGTGGACACAGGACTCGGACACGACTCGGACACGTGAAAATTGGTCTTCACGGAGCCCTGTTCAGGTATTCTTTTCTGTTCCGTCAGTTGGGTCGCGTAGACTGCATGACCCTCTCGATGCCTGTGCAACCCGCTCAGTGCATCGCATCCTGTGGCGATCGCGAACCGCGATCCAAAAATAGAAAAATCAATACCCCATTTTACCCCGGAACTAAGTATGCCCCGCCAAACAGGACGACTTGGCCGCACGCGGTCTTTACCAAAACGTGCGCGTCGTTGATACAGACGTGTGAAATTTAGCAGAAGTTGATTCGGATGTGCGTGCACACTGGAATCAACACGTATTTATCGACAACGCCCCGTATCCGCCTATTCTGAAACACGTCGTAACTTCGTGTACACACGTAGGATCGATACAAAACTTGCTCCATCGGACTCGTAGCGATACGCTGGTCCTGTGACCCAAGTTTGGTCTGATTCTGAGAACGTTGACAAAATCGCGTATCGTGGGCCCCACCGGCTCTATTTGACGGGCAATTTTGTGATCGGCTCATCGGAATCCAATTCTGGAAGTTCAGTTGGGTTCGTATCATTGTTCCTGACTTGTTGACACTAAGTTTGACGAATTTGGAGACCTTTGACCCTGACACATTCTCCGGTGCAAAGTGGCACACATATGGACCCCGCTTTGACCCAAAACTGTCATTTTTGCTCCTGCATCCAAATTGGGCTTAAGTACAGTCGTTTTTAGCTATTTGATATTTTTTGAATCTAATGGTGATATTTATTTCAGCAACCGGAGTAGTACCTGCAGATCACACTGAGACCAGAGCTACAGTTGGAGCCAAAACCACAGGCAAGTGTACCTCGCCAAATCCTGCAGCTTTGCTCCTTGTTTCCTTGACTTAGTTATACATCAGTGGGCAAGTATACCTTCCCAACTCTGCAGTTCTTGTTGCATATTTCCTTGCTTTATTTATATTGCTGTGCATGTTTGACCTAGGACCGTGTGACTTACTTAGCGTCCGATTATTAGTCGGGTGCCAACACCGTACGCGATATTGTGCATGTCATCTAGAGATGGACATTCATGACCCTTTACATTCTCGTACTTGTCTTATCAAGTACACTATAACCTAGGACACTTGACACTATTGATGGACAGGATCTTCCTGAGATATTCGTGGTGATTCTGTATAGGATACAGACTTTATGGCATTGACATTATATTCCAAGATACTCTATGACTTGTTGCATTAGATATAATTATGCGTGACATGGACATGGTATATCGTGGACATAAGACGTATGATTACATGGGGTGGGGAGAGACACACATGCTACAGGCTGATTATATATATAAACCCCTATTATTGTGAGGTACAAGACTCTGAAGCCTGAGCTTGGCCCATTACCGGATATTACTGCTACCGGCTCCCCGACACAGAGCCTGTAGTGGCTCAGCCTGAGTACTCGTGATGCTCTCATCTTGCATTTTTACATAGATGGTTATATAGTTTACCCTATTTATTTTATTATTACTGCACTGCATTTATTTTGGCTTGTATTATTTGTACCTTGTTATGTCCCCTGAGGACCTGGATCCGGATTATGTCCCCAGGATTAGCAGAGGAGATCCACCCAGATTTATACAGTACAGGAGCATTAGCAGGAGCTGATACAGGAGCTGTACCGACACCCGAGGATGAGATTGTACCAGAGGACTTCTCCTGAGTATTGTCTTGAGATACTCATTTATTTCTGTTTCTAGTTATTTTATTTCCAGTCTATTGCATTGATGTATCAGACTTTTTCTTGGATTGTTCTTTGAGACACTTTTATTGAGATATGTAAGTTTATTTTATTTACATTATTCTGGCATTGGATCTGTGATTATCTGTTATGGATGAGATTAGATTAGACAGTGACTTATATCATTGGACCTACTTATTGTTGTATTACAGCTTAAGTATGCCCCGATGGATCCATTAAATTGGGTTTGTCCATCGGTGTGTGCTGCTGGCCTTGCCACGCGTCCGGTCCCACGGTATTTTTGGACTGGGGCGTGACATGGTTTTTGTGGTAGCCCATGCAGGTCAACGACTAAATTGTTCGGTTTCAACTAAGAGATCGAACAAGCCTGCAATAAGATAGAATAAGTATCTAGGATCTCATCCACTTGCATGAAACGTTCTTGATATCTATATCGGATTCGAATTAAATTCTTAACTCGTATCCTGCCTTGATTCCTGAGCGCCCTTATAGTTTATTTTGATGCAGAGCAATGGATTCACAAGAACGCGATAAGACTCATCCAGAAACACCACAAGATGCGGTGATAACCAACGAAGATGAAGTGACACCAGTTAGTGAAGGTCCATCATCACAGCAAGCAAGTCAGCATGCCTCGAGAATCCAGGAAGATGACGTTCCACCATCGACGCAGTTTGCTCCATCGATGCCTACCGTTCCACAAGGGCAGGCTATGGACGAACACCAAATGTTTTGAATATTCTACGCGATGATGCAAGCTCATCAGAAGGTTCAGGAAGAAGCTCAGCAGATCCAAGCAGAGAAGTTCATCGATAGATTCAGCTCAGAGTTACGGAAGTTAATCTGCCCCGCTGCAACTACCTTAGACGAGGATGTTCTTACTACAGCAAGACCTATGGAGTGCGATACAAGGATAGGGTCCATCCAGAAGTAGCCGTATGCATCAGCACCAGACCAAGCATAACAAGAAAGAGCTACAAAGCGACCACAGATAAATCCACCACCGAGAGCAGCACCCAGAGCCTCATTCCTGCCTACCTGTCAGTATTGTCGCAAGATAGGCCATATTGAAAAAGAATGCAGACGCAAGTTAGGATTATGTTTAATTTGCAGAACCAATCAACACTTAGCTAAGGACTATTCTCAGCATCGAGAGAAAGCATTAATGATTCATCAACCAGCCACAACAGCACCAGCCGGAGCACCACAGAAAGAAATTATAAAGAGTTCTCACATGCACCAGCCACCAGAAGCATCTCCGCTAGTACTACCTGTCTGTCTGTATTGTCGCAGGTGAGGCCATATAGAGAACGAGTGCAGACGCAAAAGGAAATTATGCTTAGCTTGCGGATTCAGTCAGCATTTATTAAGGGAATGCCCTGAGCGTCGAGAAAGAGCACCAATAGATAACCGACAAGCGTTACCAGCACCAATGCCAGCCACTCCAGCATTTGAAGCACCGCAAACGAGAGTTGAAGGAGTCAGACCACCACCCCCAGGAGGGAATCAACCGAGGCCACCCCTGGCACCACAAGCAACACTCTTCCAGCAGGCTCAACAACAGCAGAGGAATCAACTGCAAGAACGTGAACAAGCTCTATCGATGACTTTGGAAGATGCACGGACCCATGGAGTAGCTAATGCCAATAATTTGTCGTAGTTATCTGCTTATCAATTTGTTTTATCTCGTGCCTATTGGTTCGTGACCTCAGCCTTAACCTATGTAGTTTTGAATTGCTAATAATTTATAACCTAGAATGTTTTTATAATTGATAACTGTAGAGATTATAGAGTCTTTTGTTATTGTGCTTATTTTGTGTTGTTTTGTGAACTTGAATTAAGTTGTACCTCCTTTCATCATCATCTAGCGTACTTATATTTGTTGTACTACCTTGACTTATGCTGCTAATATAGCCTGGTTTTGCAAGCTTATCCTTTTATCGAGCTTGTTCATGACATATGTATTATTGGGTCGACACATTAATACAATTGTCTATTCAGAATCAGTGTATTACGGTCTGATCAACCTTAGTGCATTTTGGTTCGCTCTTCGCACGACTACTTCACGTGGATTGAGATATATAGTTGACTAGTATACTTGCCCTCTAGATATGTCTGCGTATATCGTATCAGTTACATAACTGTACTAATACGAGCATGCGAACATAGGATTACCATAATAGGATTTCAATCCACAATTGTCTTGACAAATCCTATTTGAATTCGTTAAATGCCTTGATCCTGATACTTCTATTCTATTATCTCACCCTTGAACTCTTTATTATTGATCTTCGTCTTCCCTTATTTCGGAAAGACGAAACCTCATGCTTGGTATAAGTTTGATATATTGACAGTACTAGATATACCCCACAGGCCGGTCACATTGTTTATGACCCTTTTATATATGATTAAGGGAATATCATAGGCGATATGTTTGTTTAAAGACTTGAGGATTTAATAACATGATTAAATAAGTTGGGGCATAGCTTTATTAGATGTAAAGCCTTAGATAATAGATGGGTAAATTCTAAGTTGGGTAGAGACCGCAATGTTCACTTGAGAGGAATCCTTTAGACTGTAATCAAGTGAGATTGGATAGAGAGAATCCTACCATATTTTAATTTCGAGGACAAAATTTTTATAAGTTGGGTAGATTGTAAGCCCCCTGATTTTCATGAATTTCTAATTTGGATTTTTCATAATTTTCTGGAATTTTTTGAGATTTTTCTGTAATTAAAACCTAAGTATTTGGTAATTAAATGATTTTTAATTATTGTTAATTAATATTAAAATATTATGGAAATAATATTTTATGGTGTAAAATAGAAAATCGGACACAGGGTAATTTTCTGCGAATTTATTGGACTCCGAAAACCCGTTTAAAGCCCTAAAAACCAATGTAAATAAACCCTAATTAAAACCCCTTAAATAAACCGGGTTTAATTGAAATTAAACCAAACCAACCCAACTCAAACCGAACCGCTACCCTGAACCGAACCCACCCAGCTTAACGGGTCGGGTCGGGTCGGATTCGAGTCAAACCTGACCCGGAACCGAAACCTAAACCGAACCCTAAACTTATCGGGATTACTGTTCCGACCTATTAATACCCCTCAATTTATGTGCCCCGCCGCCGTCGGAAACCCTCTGTCATCTCTTTCGCCGCCTGACCGCCCCGCCTCGCCTGAACCGAAGCCGCCGTCGAACCCCAGCCCGCTGGAAACCTAGCCGTCGTCTCCTCGACGAACTCCGACGAGGCCAGATCTCCCGCCGCTCCCCGCACAGCCCCATACCGCCTTGCTCCTCCGCCTAGCCCCTCTACAGCCCTCGATGGCCTCATCCTCCCCAATGCCCTGTCGACTCTGCCTCGTCGAAACCCAGCCCCGCTCGAGTTCTCCCCCAAACTCCTCAGCCTCGACCTCCCCCGCACGCCGGAGCCCGACCTCCTCCACCCTCTCCTTGACCACAGACTCCCCTCGACCAACTCGCCTCACCCTCGTCGTCCACCTCCTTGCTCCACCCATCCCCGACGAGCTCCAACACCACCTCCACAGCCGACCACCACTCCTTCCTCGATTCTCCCTACCGGTGCCATCACCGGAGCAGCCACCGTGCAACCCCCTGGCCTCGCCGCCTCCGCCGTCCCCTGCATCCCTCCGGCCGCAAGCAGCCTCCCAACTCCGGCGAAACCCTAGCCCTAACCCTAGAGCACAGTGGACACAGGACTCGGACACGACTCGGACACGTGAAAATTGGTCTTCTCGGAGACCTGTTCAGGTATTCTTTTCTTTCTCCTCGCTGATCCGATTTCTGTTCCGTCAGTTGCGTCGCATAGACTGCATAACCCTCTCGATGTCCCTGCAACCCGCTCGGTGCATCGCGTCCTGTGGCGATCGCGAACCCCGATCAAAAAACAGAAAAATCAACACCCTATTTCACCCCGGGACTGAGTATGCCCCGCCAAACGGGACGACTTGGCCGCACGCGGTCTTTACCAAAACGTGCGCGTCGTTAATACGAACGTGTAAAATTTTGCAGAAGTCGATTCGGATGTGCGTGCACACCGGAATCAACACGTATCCGCCGACAACGTCCCGTATCTGCCTAACCTGGAACACGTCGTAACTTCGTGTACACACGTCGGATCGAAACGAAACTTACACCATCAGACTCATAGTGATATGCTGGTCCTGTGACCCAAGTTTGTTTTGATTCTGAGAACGTTGACAAAATCGCGTATCGTGGGCCCTACCAGCTTCACTTGACGGGCAATTTTGTGATCGGCTCATCGAAATCCAATTCTGCAAGTTCCGTTGGGTTCGTATCATTGTTCCTGACTTGTTGACACTAAGTTTGATGAATTTGGAGACCTTTGACCCTGACACATTTTTCGGTACAAAGTGGCCCACATATGGATCCTACTTTGACCTAAAACTGTCATTTTTGCCTCTGTGTCCAAATTGGACTTAAGGACAGGCGTTTCTAGCTATTTGATATTTTTTGAATCTAATGGTGATGTTTATTTCAGCAACCAGAGTAGTACCTACAGATCATACTGAGACTAGAGCTACAGTTGGAGCCAGAACCACAGGCAAGTTTACCTCGCCAATCCTGCAGCTTTGCTACTTGTTTCCTTGACTTAGTTATACATCAGTGGGCAAGTATACCTTGCCAACTCTGCAGTTCTTATTGCATATTTTCTTGCTTTATTTATATTGCTATGCATGTTTGACCTAGGACCGTGTGACTTACTTAGTGTCCGATTATTAGTCGGGTGCCAACACCGTACGCGATGTTGTGTATGTCATCTAGAGATGGACATTCGTGACCCTTTGCATTCTCGTACTTATCTTATCAAGTACACTATAACCCAGGACACTTGACACTATTCATGGACAGGATCTTCCTGAGATATTCGTGGTGATTCTGTATAGGATACAAACTTTATGGCATTGGCATTATATTCCTAGATACTCTATGACTTGCTGCATTAGATATGATTGTGCGTGACATGGACATGGTGCATCGTGGATAAGAGACGTGTGATTACATGGGGTGGGGAGAGACACACATACTACAGGCTGATTATATATATAAACCCCTATTATTGTGAGGCACAAGACTCGGAAGCCCGAGCTTGGCCCATTACCGGATATTACTGCTACCGGCTCCCCGACACAGAGCCTGTAGTGGCTCAGCCTGAGCACTCGTGATGCTCTCATCTTGCATTTTTACATAGATGGTTAGATAGTTTACCCTATTTATTTCATTATTGTTGCACTGCATTTATATTGGCTTGTATTATCTGTACCTTGTTATGTCCCCTGAGGACCTAGATCCGGATTATGTCCCCCGGATTAGCAGAGGAGATCCACCCAGAGTTATACAGTACAGGAGCATTAGCAGGAGCTGTACCGACACCCGAGGACGAGATTGTACCAGAGGACTTCTCCTGAGTATTGTCTTGAGATACTCATTTATTTCTGTTTCTAGTTATTTTATTTTCAGTCTATTGCATTGATGTATCAGACTTGTTCTCGGATTGTTCTCCGAGACACTTTTATTAAGATATGTCAATTTATTTTATTTATATTATTCTGGCATTGGATCTGTAATTATCTATTGTGGATGAGATTAGATTAGACAGTGACTTGTATCATTGGACCTACTTATTGTTGTATTACAGCTTAAGCATGCCCCGATGGATCCATTAAATTAGGTTTGTCCATCGGTGTGTGCTGCTGGCCTTGCTACGCATCCGGTCCAACGGTATTTTGGGACTGGGGCGTGACAGTGTCAAAATATGACATGCTCAAAGTCCCATGTCGGAAGGAAAACCCCCAAATTAACACGTAACACCAAATTAATGGGATATGACCTACACGTACTCAATTATAGATATGACACTAGCTCCAAACACACAAGCACATGCCAAATTGATCTATAGGACCAATTGACACACACAACAAATGTCAATCTCGGAATTCCCCTAAAATTGATACAAAAAGTACCATAACTTTCGCAATAGGCCTCCTATGAACACAAAACCAAATCCTATGGATAGCCTATGCATATGGGTTGATTTATCATGGTTAAATCTTTGATTTAGAACCTAAATTAAGGGGAAAAATTAAATTATACCTATTGGAAGATGGATTTCCAATGCAACCTCCAAATATGATAAAATTGGCCTCCAACTTGTAGATCCTTGCTCCTTTTTATAGATTCTTAATTTCTCCTTCTAGATCCTTGCTCCACTAGTCTCCAATGGTGATTTGGGAAGGTATTAGGATGAAATTTGGTAGGAAAATAAAGTGGAAATGAAGAAATTTGGTTGAGAGAAATTCTAGATCTAGTTTCCAAATGAAAAGAGGAGAGGAATAATTCCCCCTCTATATAGGCCGGCCCCCTTTCCCCTTCCTCAAGCTACTATGAATTGTCCAATATACCCCTTGGGGCCTCTCATGAAGAAATAATTAAGGAGGGAAGCTTCTAGTCTAATGGTTTTATTTAATTTAATCCATCTCCTAATCAATGGGCTTTCTAAATGGGCTCAATTCTAACAAATAATACATGTTGGTCCATGAGTCTAAACTAAACTAGTGAGGTCCACTAACACAAGTCCAAATAAATAACTAACATCTAACATTAATTAAATAATAAAACAAATAATTATTTATAATGTACAATATTTAATTAAATATAAAATTACTAAAAGACCCTTTCCTAAAAAATGTGGTTGTGACAAGTCAACCCTCATTAAAATAATTTTGTCCTCAAAATTCAAAGACAAAAACTACCCCCAGAAAATAACTGAACATAACAAAAGAACAGAACTAAAGAACATAACTAACATATGAAAGAACATAACATAATTATGAAAGAATATACCTCAAAGTACAAACAAATATGGATAGCGTTCTCGCATTTCATCCTCTCTCTCCCAGGTAGACTCCCCCGGAGAGTGATGCCTTCATGTGACACGCACCAAAGGAATAGTCTGGTTCCTCAGCACCTTCTCTCTCTGATCCAGAATCTCAACTGGCTATTCTGGATAGCTAAGAATAGGGCCCAACTCTATCTCCGAGTGATCCAATACATGACTAGGATCTGCCATGTATCGTCTCAACTACGATACATGAAATACGTTGTGCACTACCTCCAATGTAGGTGGCAAGTCTAGTCTATAATCAACTGCACTGACCCTCTCTAAAATAGTGAAAGGTCCGATGAATCGCGGACTAAGCTTTCTGCCACAACCGAAGCTAATCGTGCCTCGTGTCGAAGAAATCCTCAGAAACACCAAACCACCCACCTAGAACAAAATACCACCTTAAGAACTTAATCTATAACAAACAACCAATAACAAGCATAAAACAAAATCTAAACTATACCTCGAACTCCAAAGGTCTCCGGTGGCTATCGGCCCAATGCCGTTGTCTATCCTACGCCACACGAAGTCTATCTCTGATCAACTGAACCTTCTCCGCTGCATCCACAACCATCTCTGGTCCAAGCAAAACTCTCTCTCCAACATCGTCCCATGACAAAGGAGTACGACACCTCCGACCGTACAGAGCTTCAAAAGGTGACATCTCTATACTAGCCTGGTAGTTGTTATTATAAGCAAACTCTACCAAATGGAGATAGTCCTCCCAAGAACCCCCAAAATCTAGTATACAAATGCGCAACCTATCCTCAAGAGTCTGAATAGTCCTCTCTGACTGCCCGTTTGTCTGGGGATGATATGCAGTACTAAACTTGAGCTGAGTGTCCAAACTCTCCTGCAAACTCCTCCAGAAATGAGAAGTAAAACGACTATCCCGATCCGAGACTATGCTAACAGGAACTCCATGTATCCTGAAGATCTGCCTCACATACATCTCTGCCAGCTTCTCCGTAGACAAACCCACCTTAAAAGGCAAAAAGTGGGCCGACTTAGTCAACCTATCAACAAATGACCCAAATCGCGTCTTTCTCTCTTGGAGATCGTAGAAGTCCAGACACAAATCCATAGTAATGTGCTCCCACTTCCACTCTGGAATGGGTAATAGCTGAAGTAAACCTCCTGGCCTCTGCCTTTCGGCTTTCACCTACTGGCACACTAAGCATCTGGATACAAACTGTGCCACTTCTCTCTTCATGCCATACCACCACACACTCTCTCACATATCCCGATACATCTTGTTGGCACCTAGATGCATGAAATACTGAGAGCGATGCGCTTCCTGCAACACCTCCTCACGCAGCTCTCCACTAGGCACACATAATCTAACTCCATGCCTTAAAGATCCATCCTCAGCAATGGTAAAATCATCCTCCAATCCTGCTCTCACTTGAGCTCTGATACTCCTCAGAGATACATTCTCATCCTGTGCTGCCTTGATCATGTCCATCAAATCTGAATGTATCTACATTCCCCACATATGCATAGCACAACCAGGAACTATTACCTCAATGCCCAAGCTCTCCAAGTCCTCCAGCAAATATCGATCCTGCGTTAAGAACATAGCTACCAGATACCTGCTCAAGGCATCGATAACTATATTAGCTCTCCTGGCGGACCAAATAAAACTCTACCTCCTCTACAATCTATGCTAGCACGGTGCCTACTCAACCAATCCATCCCGAGTACAATGTCGTATCTCAGAAATGGCATTACAAGTAGGCACGCACTCAACTCCCGGCCTCCCAGAGTAACTCTTAGATCCTTGCAAATATAATTAACCAGGATAATGCCTCCCCCGGTCGTGATCTTGCAAGTCCTAACCAAAGACTCAGCTACCAAACCATGATTCAGAGCAAAAGAAACAGAAACAAAACTATGGGAAGCACCACTATCAAATAATGCTAAAGCTGGAATGGAATCAAGAAGAATAGAACCTGCGATGACATCTTCGGTGGGTTAGTCCTCCTCAACGGTCATAGCAAACGCTCGTCCCAGACGCGCACCTCCCTGCTGCTGATGCTGGACAAAATGCTGCTGCTGTGTCGAAAGCGGTCCCTTCGGCTGTACTATAGGTGGTCTCGTTTGTGCCCTTGGAGCTGAAGTTGCTCCCTGAACTGCACAATGAGGGCACTCTATCGACTGATGCCCTTCAGTACCACAATACAAACAAACTCCTATCCTCCTCATACAAACTTCCTATATATGGCCGAGCTTCTTGTGTAGTGGAATAAAGCTTGCTGTAATTATCTCTGCTGCTATGGTGCCTGGTGAAAAGGTGCCTTAGCTGGAGTCTGGTGCTGCTGTGGCTGCTGGAAAGGTCTGGACTGGAAATGAGGACGTTTGGCAAATACTGCACTATCGTTAGCCCCCAAAAAAGAATCACGATCTCTTTTGGGCTTCAAACCCAACTCTCGCTCAACCTTGCGCGCCTCCGCAAGTATCTCCGAGTATGTCTAATAAAAAAATGAAATGAGGATCTTCACTTCCCAGTTTAGACCCTCACAGAAACGAATAGCCTGAACCTTCGGCTCTCTAACCAAATACTCTGCAAATTGGCTCAACCTGCCAAACTTCGCAGCGTACTCCTCTACAGACATGCTCCCCTAAATGAGACTCTCGAACTTTCTACTCAAGTCTAGCATGTCTGCCTGAGCAAAAAACTTCTTCTTGAAGAGGTCCTTGAATACCTTCCAAGACTGTCCTGCGTCAACAAGAATCGGCTCATTTCTGAACCAAGTGCGAGCGACGTCGAACAGTTGAAGTCCTACCGCCTCAACCTTCAGATCCTCAGAAAGATGGGACACCCTCATAAGACGCTCAATGTCCTCGAGCCAATTATTATCATAGACGATGCCCTCCATCCCCTTGAAGACCCTAGGCTCCAACTTCTTAAAGTCCTAAATGTTGCCTGGCTAAAACTGAGCAACGTGAGGAGCAACTTGCTGCTGGACCGAAACTCCTCTCTCGACTACGACATGAGCAAGCTGATGAGCACTCTCGATGCCCTGTCGTAGAACTTCGGTCTGCCTCTGATGTGCCTCTGACTGATACCTCTGTGCCTCGAGCATCTCACAAAATAGTGTAAACATTTGTGTCTCCTCTGCTAGCACAGGAGGTGGAGGTGGAAGTCCTTTAGATACTGCTGGCACAGTCCTCTGAGTAGGTGGTGGACCTCCGAAAGCAGTTGACACTCCGATCACCGGAGAAGTGACTGGTGCAGGCCCTCAAGACATCGCAGACCTCTCAGAAACTGCTCTTCCCTGCTATGATCTAGTCTTAGGTGGCACCCTGAGATAAAGAGAAAGAAAGAATCAATATGTTACATGATGTAAGACACTCAAGGAAAGGATAGCTTAAGAGATCAAGTATCAATATCAAAGAAGAATAGTTGAATGAATCAAAAGAATTTTCTTAGATGTGATTGAGTATTCTCAGCCTATAGCCTATATCCTATATCCTATCGCAGGCTTGCAGTAGTACAACTAAATCATCGTACCACCACGACATCATATAACATGCGAAGCTAGACCTGCATGGGCCACCACTAAAAATGTGTCATGACCTGCACCCGATGTAAGTATGCAAGTCGAAAACAACGCCCAGCCTACGCCACAGAATCGACGGTAGAACACTAACTGGGTAATCTATCTAGCAATATAATGAACCACCAATAAAATAATATACTGAATCATAGAACTAAGATGGAAATGAGCACGAATCAGATAACGAATAGAAATAGTCATATACAACTCATGAGTCTAAAATAATACATCAAAGAATCTGAAAGAATGCTAACAATAAGCTGGAGACAAATTCAGTACAAGAAATACTAATAAGGTACTAATCCCGGGTTATCTGTCTCAGTCGGGATAAGTCACTCCAGAGCCAGGGTCTCTGACTCTAAGCCCACATTATCCGGAGGTCCATAATATGTAGGGTACCATTCCTTAGTGTCATCTGGGAAAAATATATCCAGTTAGGAAAGGAGCAGAGTACATCTCTAACAGCAGTTCTAATCAATGATAAAGACTATGTAATAGTAAATAGATATGAATATACAAGATGCATAATAGATACGAGAGATATATGATAAGAAAATACTAGAATGAACACAATAATGAATAATATGCCAATGAACAAGAATATTAATGACTAAGTGTGTGAGTACTAGTTTTAACATGTGATCGACTTGGGAACATGATACAATATACATGGCCTGGCTAATCATACGTATGGTGTATGATTAACACTATTCAATAACAGTACTTGATACAATAGGGGTATTGATCACATATCTACACTAAAGTACTCTCCATCCTCGACTAGTATAATAGATCCAACTACGGTATGCTATGGCACGAGATTCCCCAAGAAGATAGCTAGTCTTCCCAAGAATCAGTGTCTGTACATGTACAAGATAACCAATGAATAATACTTGCACCATATACACCATATACCAAGGAATAACATCTTATGACGAGATCCGGATATACCAATCCGTGTAACCATAGTGTCAAGAGAACATGGATATCTATACTAGATACAATAAACATAGAGGATATCATAAATGAGAAACTATCAGAGAATGTACTCGCTTGAAGTCCAAAGAATAGTCTCACAGATGTCTGATACAGTGCCTCAAAGACCTAGATATGGAATACAACATCAATACAAGGTTCCGAAAAGAAAATAAGTTAAACCAGTCAACTTCTAGGTCAATTCTAAGTCAAAAGTCAAACTAAGTCAACCCTAAGTCAACTATGGTCAATTATGGTCAATTACCTATTTTTAGGTTGCAAAAGTCTAACACAAAAATATTGGGTTCAAATACTAAAGTCTAGGTCACAAAAACCATATCTTAAAATACTAAGATATCGTATCTCCGGATACGTAAAACAATAGGTAAATCATCACATATATAAGTCAAATTATATTAATATATATATGAAATCCTAATTATAACATTAATTGGTTTTGAACCAACTTAGTATCGCAATATTAACTCATAAACTTGCTACCCACACCCAATACCTTGGGTATCCCCAATTACCTTGGTACTTATCTTGGTTTCTCAAGGTAATACCCCAAACTTGTTTATACTAACTACCCGTAAATATATACATGCTGCACTAATTATTATACATATAGCATACTATAATGCAAATAATAATTTTGGAATATATTTACATATATATTAAATACCATATATATATATATAATATTAAGAAAACTACCAAAATATCACTAATGACTGCTGCTGACTGACGTTGAAACCACTGATACTCTGATACTCTGTTGTTTTAGCGATGGTTCTGCTGCTGTCGGTAAACTGCTATCGCTGCTGCTGCTGTATGTTCTTGCTGCTGCTGCTTTGGCGATGGTTCTGCTGTCGCTAAACTGCTGTAGCTGCTGTAGTTGAATGCTACTGCTGTTGTGCTGTTATGTTGCGACGCTGCTGCTGCTGTCGTATTTGCTCTGCTGCTAGCTACAGCTGCTGCTGCTGTGCTGTTGCGACGCTGCTGCTGTCGCCTTTGTTGCTGTCACTAAAACACCAATATATATATATATATATGTATATATATATATATATGTATATATATATATATATATATATATATATATATATATATATATATATATGCAACTATATAATTATACTAACATCTATAATTACTAATACATGTAATTACTATATATGAACAATACATACACCATATATATATACTAATATTTGTATATAATTACCCACACATGCATATATATATATAACCATAGGATAATATGTATACATGTATTATATAACTATATACTTATATATATATATATAAATACATAATTCCTAACTACAACATATATATACTATAATATATATACACATGCACTACACTACACTATTAAATAGCTCTTATATATGTAGAATAATAGCTACATACAATATACATAAATATATACATAGATCTAAGACACAAGAAACATAAATATATATATTCACCACCATACACATATACACACAACAACCACATATGTATATACAATAACTAGTAGATCTTACATATGTAAAATAATAACTTCATAAATATATAACACATGTATATAATAGATATATAGATCTATAATATTTAATACATAAATATATGTAACAACAATATATAACAATAAATATATATATATATATATATATATATATATATATATATATATTTATCCATAATTAATGAACATAAAAGAAATAGATCTACCAATGCGTATCACACTACCACACACCAATCTCGATACTCAAATCCAATACCTTGGTATGGACCCATTACCTTGATATTCCAAGGTAATTCAAAACATCATTTATAGCAAGTATATAAATAACCCCATATATATGCTAACATATACAAAGTACTATAATATATATTAATACAATACAATACAATACAATACAATATAATACAATACAATACAATACAATACAATACAATACAATACAATACAATACAATACAATACAATACAATACAATACAATACAATACAATACAATACAATACAATATAATACAATACAATACAATACATACATAGTTACTTATAGTTACTAAACTAACTATTTATCTAACTATCAATCATAACCAATATATACTAGTTCACCTATTTAGCTAACTATCAACATAATCAAATATATATAACTAACTATCAATTTATAATAACTAACTAATATACTAACCAACTAGACTTAACCAAATACATAAACTCATGCTAACCCAAATACCTTGACTGGTACTAAAACTGAACACTAATACTGATACTACAGTGTAGATATGCTCCCTGCAGAAACTATGCTCGAGACTAAACTGTGCAGTTGGCCATTGCACAGTGCTTCCTGCAGTTGGACCTCAACTGAAAATGCACATTGCTCTCGAAGCTGCTACTACTACTGTTCTAAACTTCCCCTTCAGTTGAGCTGCACAAGCACTGTTATAACTGATACTTCCCTGCTGTTGAATGCAATTTCTCCCTGCCTGACTGCTCACTTGCACTGCAGTAGCTCCTCACCTTGCTGCACATTGCATACAGCTGCAGTTGCATTGAGGATGCTGCACATTGGTATGCCCGAGCCTTGCTACACAGGCTTGCTCCTTGCTGTTAGCTGAGCCACATACTGTCTCAAATGCCACTGTGCACGAGGAAACTATACATTACAGTTGCATTGAGGATGCAACTGCTCCCTGCTCTTCCCCTTTTGCGGCCAATGTGCTCTCTCACACATACACATAAACACATAGCACACATACACATACATATATACCAATCTATGTAAAATCAATCTCTATATAAAGCTATATATATATATATATATATATATATACACACTCTTATATATATATATACATATATGTATATATAACATACACACTAATATATATATAAAAACTTATAGGTATATACATATAGCTATATCAATACATATAGAAATATAGGCAATAAAGCAAACACGTGGAGTGCACCGCACCCGTATCACACTCACTCTATGATACGCTTGCGATACTGCTCCACCACACAACCAAATATATTCTGAAGAATACGAGCAAGTCTAGAATACTAAATATGCACTATACGAACAATTATATAAGCAACTATGTGTCCGTGTCAAGATGTGATATGCACAAATCTCCGTGTCGGAGAAAAACACCAAAAAATAACCGGTATCACCAAATTAAAGAGATACGGCCTACACGTACCCAATTATGGATACGACACTAGTCACAACAAACAATCATATATCATATTGATCTATTTGACCAATTGACAAATACCACATGTGCCAATCTCGGAATTCTTCCAAAATTGACACAAAAATATACATTACTTCCACCATAGTTCTCCTATGAACCTAAAACCAATCCTATGGGTAGCCTATGCATGTGGGGAGGTTTCTTATGGTTAAATCTTATATTTAAAACCTAAAAAAAGGAAAAAAACTAAATGTACCTATTGGGAGATGGATTCCTAATAAAAATCCCCAAACATAGAAATATAGGTCCTTCTTGTGATCCTGGCCTCCTCTTTGTTGATTCTTACTTCCTTCTTGTAGATCCTTGTTGTAGTAGCCTCAAATAAAGGATAGGGAAGCAATTTGGGTAGAAATTTATGAGGGAATGGTGAGGGAATGAAGAAATTTGGAAATAGGGAAAACTAGATCTAATTGTAAATGGAAAATAAAATAAGACAGACACTCTCTCTCCTCCTAATATGGCCGGCCATATACCCCCTCCCTCAAGCAATATAAAATGTCCTAAATATCCCTTGGGGCCTCCCATAAAGAAATTAAATAAGGAGTGATGGTTCTAGTCTAATGGTTTCACTAATTAATCCATCCTTCTAATCCATGGGCCTAATTATTGGGCTCAATCTAAACCAAAATAAATTATTGGGTTCATGCATCTAACTTAATTAGTTAGATCCACTACACAAGTCCAAAAATAGATACTACATCTAACAATCAATAATTAATACAATAAATAATTAACCACTTGCACAATATTTAAATATAATACTCCTAAAAAATCAAAATACCCATGTTAATTACCAAATTATCCTTGATTGAAAATGTGAGGGTGACAATCCTACCCACCTTAAAAAAAAATTTCCTCAAAATTAAGGAAGAAACTAACTACCAAAAGCAAACAACACAATGCAAGAAAGAATTATACCTCACGGGTACAACTCGTGAATTTCGTCCTCTCTCTCCCAGGTTGACTCGCCTGGAGAGTGATATCTCCATGCAACACGAACCAAAGGAATAGTCTGGTTTCACAATACCTTCTCCCTGGTATCCAAAATATCTTCGGGCTACTCAGGATAGCTGAGAGTCGGACCAACCTAGATCTCCAAGTGATCTAGTACGTGATTAGGATCCGCCATGTACCATCTCAGCTGCGACACGTAGAATATGTCATGTACTCCCTTTAGTGCAAGCGACAAGTCTAGTCTATAGAATACTACACCGACGCTCGCAAGAATACCGAAAGGTCCGATGTACCGTAGACTAAGCTTTCCGCCTCCACCAAAGTGAATCGTGCACCATGTCAGAGAATTCCATAAGAACACCAAATCGCCAACCTAGAACAAAAGTAGCCTTAACACGCAATCTAAAATAAAATAATTATAAGGAAAAATAATAAAATCTATACCTCAAACTCATAGGGTCTACGGTGGCTGTCAGTCCAATGCCGCTATCTGTCCTTCACTACTCGAAGTTTGTCTCTGATGAGTTTTACCTTTTCTACTGCATCCACGACTATCTCTAGTCCTAACAAGGCTCTCTCTCCGATATTATTCTAAGATAACGGTGTACGATACCTCCGTCCATATAGAGCCTCAAATGGTAATATCTCAATACTGGCCTGGTAGCTGTTGTTGTAAGCAAACTCTACCAGGTATAGATGATCCTCCAAAGAATCTTCGAGATCTAGAACACAAGTGCGTAGTATATCCTCGAGAGTCTGAATAGTCCTTTCAGACTTTTCGTCTGTCTGGGGGTGATATGTGGTACTGAACTTGAGCTGAGTGCTCAAGCTAGTTTGTAAAATCCTCCAGAAGGGGAAGTAGAACGACTATGCCAATCTGAGACGATGCTCACAAGAACCCCATGTAATATGACAATCGGTCGCACATACATCTCTGCTAGCTTCTCCGTCAATATACCTACTTTGAATGGTAAGAAGTGGGCTAATTTGGTCAACCTATCCATGATGACCCAAATTGCGTCCTTTTCTCCTGGAGAAAGCGAAATCCCTGAAACAAAATCCATAGTCACGTGCTCCCACTTCCATTATGGGATGGGTAAAGGCTGAAGCAATCCACCTAGCCTCTGTCTATCCGCCTTTACCTGCTGGCACACTAAACATCAGGATACAAAGCGTACTACCTCGCACTTCATACCATACCACCATATATGCTCTCTCAGCTCTCGATACATCTTGTTGGCACCTGGATGCATAGAGTACTGAGAGCGATGCGCCTCCTTCAAAACCTTCTCGCGCAGCTCCCCGCTCGGCACACATATCCTAGTTCCGTGCCGTAATGACCCATCATCAGCAATAGTGAAGTCTTCTGATAATTATGTCCGAACCTGTGCCCTGATACTCCTCAGAGCCTTATTATCATACTGCGTATCTCTGATTCTTTCCATCATCTCAGACTGTATCTGCAATCCCCATATATGAATCTTGATACCGAGAACTAGCACCTCAATTTCCAAGCTCTCAAGAATGGCCAACAAGTGTCTGTCTGTCGTCAAGTACATAGCCATCGGATACCTGCTCAAGGCATCAATGACTACATTGGCCTTTCCTGGGTAGTACTACAATAAGATATCGAAGTCTTTCATCAACCCCAACCACATCCTCTGCCTCATGTTCAGCTCTTTCTTTGTAAACACGTACTTCAAGCTCTTGTGGTCCGTGAAGATCTCCACACGCTCTTCGTACAGATAGTGTTTCTACAGCTTTAGAGCAAAGATAACTGTTGCCAATTCTAAATCGAAGGTAAGGTAGTTCTTTTTATGAGGACGTAATTTCCTGAAAGCATAGGAAACCACCTTCCCGTGCTGCTGAAGAACCCAACCCAAACCCTTTCCTGAAGCATCACGGTAGATAGTGATTCCATCTGTCCCCGATGGCAACGTCAATGTCATGACCCACACCCGATGTAGGGATGCAAGTAGTAAACAATGCCCAGCCTACGTCGAAGCATCGGCGGTAGAATACTGTCTTGGTCAACTATACTATCTAATTATCTAACAAATACATAAACCTTTAATAATATCTAAACTCCAAGAAGAGTGTAATAAACTAAATTCAACACAATACTCAATCATAATTCTATTGCACGATAAGATATCAAAGAAGTCTAATATACCTATGCAATCTAAATAATTATAACAACAATAATAGAAACAATAATCAAATCTTAATATATAAGCCAGAAACAAATTCGGTACCAAAATGCTAAAGAGAACTAACTATGCTAACAAGTGATTCCGGCTAGATCTCCCTGCAGTCACTCCAGAACTAGTGGGTCCAAGTCTACACCATCTATAGATCGAGGTTCGTAGTATGTCAGACACCAATCTGCGTGATCCTCTGAAAAATATTTTTCAGTCAGGAAATGAGCAAAGTATAACTCTAACAGCAGTTCTAATCAATGATATAAACTATATAACAATAAATAGATGTGAATATACAAGATGCCATATACATATAGAAGAAATACGCAATAAAAGGAAATATTGAAAATAAATACAAGAATGAGCAATATGGAATGAACAAGAAATACTAATGACTAAGTGAGTGAGCACCAGCTTTAACATGTGATCGGCTAGGAAACTTGCACAAGAGTAAATGGCCTGGTTAATCATACGTACGGTATATGATCAACACTCACAAGGAACAAGATATACACAAGGAGGGTATGGTCACATATCTACACTACATACTCCTCATCCCCGACTGGTATAGTGGATCCAACCATGATATGTCATGACACAGGTTTCCATAAGAAGGGCACTACTTTTCTCATGAACCAATATCTGTACATGTACAAGAAGAACAATGAATAAGGCTTGCACAAGATACACCATAAATACCAAAGAATAATATCTCATGACGAGATCCGGATATACCAATCCGTGTAACCATCATTTCAAGAAATCAAGGATATCTACACTAGATACAATGAACATAGAGGATATCATAAATAAGAAACTATCAGATAATGTACTCGCCTGTGGTCCAGAGAAATAAATGTCAAACTGCATCTGATCTGGTGTCACACAGACCTATATATGAAATATTGCATTAATACAAGGCGTTGGAATGAAATTAAGTTAAACTAGTTCAATTCTAGGTCATGAAGCCATATGTAAGTCAAAACAGTCAAACTAGGTCAACTCTATGCCAAACTAGTCAAACTTTATAAAACTAGCTATTTCTAGGTCATATGAGTCTATCTCTAGGATATTAGGTCCATACACTATGTATCTAGGCCATACTAGCTATTCAAAGATACTATAAAACCAATAGGATACCGTATCCTAAGATACGCAAGTTTTTAGATATAAAAATAGTAATTTATATATATATACAAGATAATACATATAATACCTTAGCTAACTAATGCAATAGGATACCTTGGCTTTGAACCAATGCGTATCTCACAATCTACACACCCATCTCGATACTCAAACTCAAAACTTTGAGTATCGACCCATTAACTTGACATTATCTTGGTATCCCAAGATAATTCAAATCCTATTATATAGCTAAAATATAGTTAATATCCAACCACTAACTATATTCTAACTTGCAATACTATTAAAAACTATTAACTATCTAACATATATTCATACCAATACATACCTACTAGCTTAACTATAATACATACTAAAACATAGATACATATACCTGCATATATATAACTTACTAGTAGAGATACAAGTATATACACATATAGATCTAACTACTAATCTATATGACTACATATATATAACTACCAATTACTTATGTATATATATATATATATATATATATATATATATATATATATATACAAGAGGTATATATATACCTATCACTAAATAGCTATCTCTAGTATATATATAGATAACAACTATATGTACATATATAACCATATAACTACTAACAAGTACTAACTACTACACTATTAAGGAACTACTAGCTAACCTCTATTCTTAACTAACTGAACTCACTACCTAACTAGCTGCTGAAGTTGTTGCCACTGTTTAGGTAAACAGTTGTTGCTGCATTTGCTTCCTGCTGCTGCACGCTGTGTGCAGGCTCACTGTTGCTGCTGTGTTTGCTTCCTGCTGTTGCACGCTGGTGCTGATGCCCTGTCTTACAGCGCTCGCTACAGCTGCTGGCCTGCTGCGTTTGCTTCCTGCTGTTGCATGCTGGTGCAGATGCGCTGCCTTACAGCGCTCGCTGCAGCTGCTGGCCTGCTGCGTTCGCTGATGCTACTGCCTTGCAGTGCTCGCTTTAGCTACAGTTTGATCCTTTCCCTCTTTACACACTACACACACACACACAACATAAACACTCATGCACTCACACATATATACATTCACACACATATATATAGATATATACTTACATAGGCTATATAGATATTAATATATATGTATACACACTCTCATATCTCTCTCTCTCTCTCTCTCTCTCTCTATATATATATATATATATATATATATATATATATATATACCCTCATGCACACATACAACCATATAGATATAAACTCTCTAATACATATATACATATATACAACCATACACATACATAGATATATCCATATATACATATACACATATAGATATCACTATATATATACATTCTAATACTTACATACATATATATATATATATATATATATATATATATATATAAACATACACGTATACATATAGGTAACCACTTATGTATATAAAAATATAAATCACACACACACACACACACACACACACACACACACACACACACACACACACACACACACATACACATATACACACATACACACTTATAGATATATCACTCACTTACATATATACATATAGATATACATATACACTTATACACATAGAATCCTAGCTATATACATATATATCAACCACATGCATATAGATACCTATACTCATATATACTATATACATATACATATAGGTATCATACATAATATATATATCATACTAATATATATACATAAGCCACAGAGAATTAAAAGATAATAAGGTAAACACGTGGAGTGCACCGTACCCATATCATACTCATTCAATGATACGTTTGCGATACGGCTCCACCACACAACCCAATGCATTCCGAAGGATACGAGCAAGTCTAAAATAGTATATATTAACAATACGAAGAGTCAATTATACAACTACGTGTCCGTGTCAAAATATGACATGCTCAAAGTCCCGTATCGGAGGAAAAACTCCCAAATCAACCCGTATTTCCAAATTGTTGGATATGGCCTATATGTATCCAATTATGGATATGACACTAGCCACAAATAATCAAACACATGTCAATTTGGTCTAATTGACCAATTGATAAACACAACATGTGTCAATCTCGGAATTCCTCCAAAATTGACACAAAAACACATATAACTTTCTCCATAGGCCTCCTTTGAACCTAATTCTAATTCTTATGGGTAGCCTATGCCTGTGGGGTGATTCTTTATGGTTAAATCACATATTTATAGTCTAATTAAAGAAAAAAGTGATTGTACCTATCAGGAGATGGATTCCCAATGCAACCCCTAAATTGGGTAAAATGAGCCTTCAACTTGTAGATCCTTGCTCCTTTTTATAGATCCTTGCTTCCTCCTTATAGATCCTTGCTCTATTAGCCTCCAATAATAATTTAGAAAGGAATTGGGAAGAAATTTGGTAGAGATTTGATGTAGGAATGAAGAAATTTGGTTCAAAAAAATTCTAGATCTAGATTTGTAATAAAAAAATAAAGAGAGAGAAAGTTTTCATCCCCTTTATATAGGCCTCTCTTGCCCCCCTCCTCAAGCTACCATGTAAAGTCTAAAATACCCCTTGGGTCCTCTCATGAAGAAATTAATTAAGGAGGGAAGGTTATAGTCTAATGGGTTTAACTTAATTCATTCATCCTCCTAATGAATGGGCTTATTATTGGGCTAAATTCTAACTAGAATTAAATGTTGGTCCATGGTTCTAATCTAAATTAGTTAGGTCTACTAACACAAGTACAAAAATAAATCTAACATGCTAACAATAAATAACATTCATAATATTTACTTAATTACCAAATGACTAAAATATTATTTCCTAGAAAACGTGGTAGTGACAGTCAATATTGGAGCTGTCGTCAATCTCTTCTTCAGCTCATCAAATGTGGCCCGACAATCCTTCGTCTAGACAAAATCCACATCCTTCCTAGTCAGCCTAGTCATCGGCTCTGCAATTCGGGAGTAGTCTTGTACAAACCTCCTGTAGTAACCTGCTAGTCCGAGAAAACTCTTGATCTCAGCTACTGAACTGGGAGTAGCCTACGACTCCACTGCCTTGATCTTTTTTGGGTTAACTGAGATCCCGTCGCCCGTCAAAACATGCCAAGAAATTCAACCTTGTCAAGGAAGAACTCATACTTTGAAAGCTTTCGTAAAGCTTCTCTTTCCTTAGAGTCTCCAAAACCATCCTCAGGTGCTCTTTATGCTCCTCTAGGGTCTTCGAATACACAAGAATTTCATCGATGAATACCACCATAAACTTATCAAGATACTGGTGGAAAATCTTGTTTATCAAGTTCATAAATACTGTCGGTGCATTAGAAAATCCAAACGGCATTACAATAAACTCAAACTGGAAATGCTGTCTTCTGAATGTCTTCTTTCTTTACCTTCACCTGGTGGAAGGCCTGACCTCAAGTCTATCTTTGAAAACACCATCGCTCTACTCAACTGATCGAAGAGATCATCTATCCTCAGCAGCGGATATTTGTTCTTGATAGTGAGGTTGTTCAGAGCTCTATAGTCGGTACACATGCGTACCGATCCATTCTTCTTTGGTACAAAAAATACAGGAGCTCCCTATGGTGATGAACTAGATTTGATGAAACCCTTATCCTGTAACTCCTCAACTTGCTTCTTCAGTTCTGCTAGTTCGCTATTGTTGACCCTATAGACGTATTGTGATATAGGCTCCGCTCCTGGCACCAAGTCTATAGAGAACTCAATATCTCTGTCTGGCGGCAAATCTGGCAACTCCTCTGGAAAGACATCCAGAAACTCTACTATCAGATGATGTGGCAACTCCTTTTTTTCCATCTTGGCTCCACAAATAGTGTCAATGCTCTGCTCCGCTTCTCCTCTGGCGGCCTCAAACTCTGACTCTCCTGGCGATCAAAATATCACTCTGCCTCCACGATAATCTATAGTAGCATGGTGCCTACTCAACTAGTCCATTCCGAGTATAATATCATATCCCGAAAGTGGCATTACGAGTAAGCACACACTCAACTCTCGGCCTCCCAATGATACTCTCCGATCCTTGCAAAAATCGCTGACTAGAATAATGCCTCCGCCAGTCAAGATCTTACAAGTCCTATCTAAGGGTTTCGCCTCCAAAAGATGCTTAAGAGCATAAGATACAGACACAAAACTATGGGAAGCGCCATAATCGAATAATGCAAGTGCTGGAATAGAATAAAAAAGAACTGAACCTGAAATCACGTCTCCTGCTGGCTCGGCCTCCTCGATCGTCATGGCATACGCTCGTTCCTAGGGCGCACCTCTCTGCTGCTGCTGGGGCTGGAAAAACCTCTGCTACTGTGGCGGAAGTGGAGGTCCCCTCTGCTAGCCTCCTGGTACAGTAGGTACCCTGGCAGGTCCCCTTTGAGCAGCTACTCCAACATGACCTGGACGAGTCTGAATAGATGGACAGTCTCTCAACTGGTATGCTTACGATCCACAAGACAAATATGTACACAGCCTCTTCCTGCATATGTCCCTCTTGTGCTTTTCTTTTTCGCAGTACGCACACTGGACAGCGGGCTGGGTCTGCCTCTGAGGCTGCTGCTACTGCTGAGTGTATCCTCGGGCTGGTGCCTTATCACTACCATATTTCTAGAATATGGCTTTATTGCCAATTGCCATATTTATTTTATTGTGGTAATATAATGTATGATATATTTATTATATAAATTGTTGAGGTTCTTTAATGCATTGGTTAATGGGCTAGACCTAAGAATCCACTAGATAAATCCTTGACAAATCCTTATTTTTTTAAATTCGCATTTAGTTAAACCCTCAATGTATGACTAAACCCCTTTAATTATTTAGTTCTTCATGACAAGTCATGAAGGGCTAAATAGACTCTTTGTATTAGAAGCCCTAACCCTAACCCTAGTCCTATATAATGAGAGGGATCCTCCTCAAGCCTCTTCATTCATGAAGAAAACCCTAAGAATAACCACCATTTAGAAATCATCTTTCCTTCCTCAAATTTCAGGATTTTTAGCCCTAGAAACCCTCATTCCTTCTCCATCAAGAGAGACCTAGGAGCTTGGACCAAGGAGGCTTGGAGAAAGATAAGCTACATTCGGAATCCATCTCCCAATAGGTGAAAATCCGAAATAAAACCTAATATAAATTCTGTTTTAATTGTTTTTTGGCCATTAGGAGCCCACCATTTGAATTAGGAATGACTCTTGTGGTTGCATAAGGATTTTCCACGGAGTCTTAGAGGATTTTGGGGTTTTGTGACCCTATGATACATTTTTCCCCAATTTTTTGTAGCCCTAATTATAAAGATATGTATTCTTGCTTGTTTGCATCATATACGTAAAGTTTTGGTTTTGATTTAGGGTTTTAAGTTTAGGTATTCATGAGTAATCATGTGAATCCATTTTTTAGCATACTAAGTGTTTATGATATATTTAGTAGGGTGAATACCTATTTAATCTAATCTAATCTAATCTTGCATATTTTGATGTACAATATATATATATATATGTATATGCACATATGTGCATTGATGGATTTGTGTCATTTGAGGAGGCGAATACACCATGGGGAGGTCATCACTGTGCAGTCGGGTTCTTCACTGTGACTGTGTATCAGGTTGCTATGTGCATTAGGGAGATTCAAATGTATCATTCGAGTATCAGTTGTTGAGGCCTATCACATGGGTCAGTGAGTATGTATCAGAGTGTCTCAATGAGTGAGTTGTGACACTGGCACTGTGGTTCAGTGTATCATTATCAGTGTGGGGGCTTTAATTCAGTGAGTGAGTGAGTAGCCCAGATAGAGGGGGGATTGAGTATCGGGTATCCACTGCTGTGCAGTAGAAATTGCTTTGAGGGAGTATAGTTTTTACTGTGAGCACAGGCATGTGCATCAGTGTGTATGAGCAGTTAATTTCAGTGGTGTGCCAAGGAGGAGCAAATTGATGTGTTAATATGATTGTGTCTCCAGGTGATCACTACAAGAGGGTATCACACAGTGTCAATCCCAGTGTATATGAGGTAACTGTGTTTAGTGTCAGTGGTAGTGTGAGTGAGGGAATTAAGTACAATGAGAATCAGGTTCAGCATAGTGAGTAATCTGTGAGTGTAGAGTATCACAATAGCAGTAGCAGCTAGTGTATCATTACACTTATTTAATGCATGTTGTTCTAGTAGCTAGTAGGGGTTTAGTGAGTATCAATATTGGGAAAATATGAGAGTCTTGAACTGATAACTTAGGCTCTCTAAGGTACAATTATGTACTTCTTTAACTCAGTCTTTGCACTATGTCAGTGTTGTGGTGATACTGAATGTATCGAGTTTATGTGTATTATGGTTGCATATATTTAAGTGAGTTTTGTTTTAGTCAGTATGTATCAGTGTCTATGTGAGTTTAGTTTTTCTTAGTGAGCAATTAGTATCCGGGGTATTCGATTGAGGTATCACTCACTACTGTGCAGTGAGCAGCACAGCTGGGGGGGGGGTCTTAGAGAATTATGTGGGAGTGAGGAAACTGTGAGTGAGTACACAGTATCAGTTTTTATTCAAAAACTGAACTATGGCTACCTTGGTACTTTTGAGTTCTGATACAGCGTTATGTGTCTTGATCCCTATGACTTATCAGTTATCATTCAACAACTGAGTTGTGTAGTTGAGTTTCAGTGAGTGCAGGTGATGTGTTTAATACCAAATGGGGTATCAGCCTAAGGTTATGTTCAGAATTAGGTTTACTATCTGGTATAGGTATGATATTTGTGCAGTGATGCACATCATACAGTCAGGTATGTGTTGTATTAGTTGGATTATCAGTAAATGGTTGAGAGTACTACCTGTTTGATCCTGCCAATAATCATATGCTTATCTTAGTTTAAGCCAGGCATGTGTGAAGTTTGAACAATTTTAGACTGTGAAACTGTGAATGGTTCATTAAATCAGTTATCTTGGATCGATGCTGTGTATCACCTCTTAGCTAGGAACATGAAGCCCTGTGTTCAGTTGGTGTGACCTGGGTAGCAGCAGTGTATGGTTGTACATTTAGTGCACAGCCAAGGGTTCAGTTGGACACTTGGTGTCAGTTGGTTTTAAGTTGCATTTTTGCATATTCAGTTCAGTTTGGACACTTGGTATCAGTTGGGTCCAAGTTGAGGTAATAGTTGTAATTAGGATATAGGTACTAGGATGTCAAGTCATGGGTTAAAGTAGAACTAGGATCAAGTATTATGTCTTGCTAAGGTATTTGGGGTTTTTTTGTTAGTGTAATGGATAGCTATGGTAATAATATATAGTTAAGGTAATACCTAGATAAAATAGGTATAGAGGTGTTATGAGCGCACCCTAGTGTTTATAACTAAGAATGACAAATAATTAGCTAGTGTGAGACTAGTATTGACCAGTAGACCTTAGTATGACCTAGAAACCTCCTATTTAATCAATTAATTAATTATGCTTATTCCTTTAATTCACTATTTTGACATTGATATTCCATAATTAGGTCATTGTGATCCCGCCTTAGACATTGATCCTCATACCTTCCTCAGGACCACAAGCGAGTATATTCTCTGACAGTTTTTATTTTATTGATTAATTCTATAATTCTAGTTGTATAGTATACTTGATTCTGACACTGTGGATACACGGGTTAACATCATAGATACCTGTCATGAGGAGTCATGATTGGAATCCATCGTGCTAGCTGGGGATGGGGAAATTTTAGCAGATTATGTGATCATACCTCACCTTACATGCATCATAGCTCACCCCACACATCACGTTGGGTGTAGCCTGACCATTTACATGCCTCATAGCCTGTTATATATGATTAGCCTAACTATTGCTCGCATCATAGCTAACTAGATGGTTAGCCTGACCTCACATGTATCATAACCAATCATATAAAACAAGCCTGATCTTGTCCCAAGCCAATCACATAATAAACTGATATTTCAAACATATTTCCAGATATTTATTCTTTATTTTAGTTCACTTGTTCTAGCATTCACTTATATTTCTATTCATTGCTAGATGTACTATTGCTTATTATATATTCTCCAGTATTACTTTCATCTTGTATTTTCTTACACTATTTTATAGTTTTGTTAATATAAATAAAACTGCTGTTTAGTGCTTGTGCTTCAATCCAATCCTGACTGGATAACATTTTCAAAGGACTTGGAGGACTTCTGTCCTACCCACTATGGCCCGGGCGTAGAGGGAGATTTTATACCAGAAATCCTAGAGGAATTCCTCACCTTAGAGGAGACACCACCTACAGGCATTTAGATTGTCATATTTATGTATCACTGTTCTAAAACTGAGACTTGGGTTGTATTTATTGTTGAGACTTTTTGGTGGACAACTAGACTCTAGACTTGTGTTGTATTTATTTGTGCTTAACTTATGTCAGTACTCTTTATCCTTATTTCTCGTCGTGCCATTCATTTTTTAATAGTCTTTGTGATTGAGTATATATTAAACTGTTGATCAATGTATTATCATTGTCCTCCCTATGGAGTTGAGATCATTGACAGGTAATGAGTTATGTTTGATAGTTTTGAGACCTAAACAGCATTCTACCGTCGATGCTGTAGCGTAGGCTGGACGTACCCACGGTTCATGCCCAATTTCCGGGTGTGGGTCTTAACACGATTTTAGTGGTGGCCCATGCAGGTCGAGATTCACAATTAGAGCGACATCGTAGTGGTGCTCGCTTAGAGTATTGTAACGAGCCTGCTTTAGGAAATATAATTTAGGCCGAGAATATGCTCAATCAAAATTAAGAAATTTCGAATCCTTATAATATTATTCTGAATAATTGTGTCCTTTAAATTTTACTGTCCTTCCTTGATGATATCGTATCTGTTGCCTTAATTGATTCTTTCAGTCTGTCTTCAGGATGCCGTTGAAGACTAGGTCCTTAAGATTGGGGCCATCAACATCGGAGAGGTCTGCCACCTCTCGACCTGATGGACAGACATCCATAGTTCCTCATACATCTCTTGTGCATGTGGGAGTATCTACACTTTTTGGGGGTCCTCCTCCCCCACCTGTTCCGAGGGTTGTCGTAGCTGTGATGGAGCCTCTTCCTCCACCACGACTCTGTTTCCCGGAGGTGTGCCCGTTGATGGGGCACAGATATTTGTGCTGATCCAGGGCATAGTAGATGCTCAAATGACATCAGCGGAGGCCCAACGAGTCTAGGCTGAGGCTCATAGGGTGCAGGCGGAGGCGCACCAGGCACAGACGGAGCTGATGAGGGAGAGCATGGAGAATGCTCATCGGGTGGCTCTCCAGGCTGTGGAGAGAGTTGCCCAGCAGCAGCAGCATCCTAGTCAGCACCACCAGAGGCCGGGTACTATCATAGACTTCAAGAGGATGATGCCTCGGGAGTTCAAAGGTACTGAGGGGATACTCTATGCTGACGACTGGCTAGAGGATATAAAGAGGAAGTTACGCTTGGCGTAGATTCCGGAGATTCTTCAGATCGAGGCCGCCGACAGTCAGATGTTTGATATCGCGCTAACATAGTTTCGTACTGAGCCGAGACTCATTATTGGGGGACATACTTGGGAGGCCTTCAAGGAGCTCTTCAAGGAGAAGTTCTTTCCTGATGTAGCCCTGGGAGCCTTGGAGAGTCAGTTCCATGACTTGGTCCAAGAAAGCATGTCAGTCGACGAGTACACAGCGGAGTTTTGCCGTCTGAGTTATTTTGCGCCATCGATGATTCGAGACCTAGAAGACAGGGCCCATAAGTTCAGAAAGGGGCTGACAAGGGAGATCAAGTCTTGCACTTCAGGACGTCGTACTGCTACATTCGAGGGCATTCTGATGGATGTCCAGATTGCGGAGGATAACTTGGACCTCAGGCCCAACAGAGGACGCGATACTTCAGGAGGAGCGAGCGGTAGTGCGGGACCGGGAAAGCGTCCACACTTTCAGCAGCAACAGAGGCTATACCAGCAGCAGCATCAGCAGCACCAGGCACCAGCTCGAGGACACACCCAGCAGCAGCAGCCACAGCGGCAGACTCAGCCCATTATACAGTATGTGTACTGTGGGAAGGCAGGATATACTAGGGACATCTACAGGAAGAGGTTGGGTACATGCTTGTCCTGTGGATCGTCAACACATCAGCTGAGGGACTGTCCATCTATTCATACTCGTCCAGGTCAGGGTGTAGCAGCCGCTCAGAGGGGACCAGCCAGGGTACCTACAGCACCAGGAGGCCAGCAGAGGGAACCTCCACTTCCACCTCAGTAGTAGAGGTTTGCTCAGCACTAGCAACAGCAGAGAGGTGCACCCCAGGGACGAGCATATGCCATAACAATCGAGGAGGCCGAGCCAGCCGGAGACGTGATTACAGGTTCTGTTCTTCTCGATTCCATTCCAGTACTTGCATTATTCGATTCTGGCGTTTCCCATAGTTTTGTGTCTGTATCTTATGCTCTTAAGCATCATTTAGAGGCGGAACCATTAGATAGGACTTGCAAGATCACGACTGGCGGAGGCATTATCCTAGTCCATGATTATTGCAAGGACCGAAGAGTATCATTGGGAGGCCGAGAGTTGAGCGTGTGCTTACTCGTCATGCCACTTCCGGGATACGATATTGTACTCGGAATGGACTGGTTGAGTAGGCACCATGCTACTATAGATTATCATGGAGGCAGAGTGATATTTCGACCACCAGGAGAGCCGGAGTTCGAGGTCGCCAGAGGAGCAGCGGAGCAGAGTAGAAGCACTTTTTGCAGAGCCAGGATGGAAGAAGAGGAGTTGCCACATCCTCTGATAGTGGAGTTCCTGGATGTATTTCCAGAGGAGTTGTCAGGCTTGCCGCCAGACAGAGATACTGAATTCTCTATAGACTTGGTGCCAGGAGCGGAGCCTATTTCACAACTCCTCTATAGAGTCAACAACAGCGAGCTAGAAAAAATAAAGAAGCAAGTTGAGGATCTGCAGTACAAAGGCTTCATCAAATCCAGTTCATCACCATAGGGAGCTTCGGTATTGTTCGTACCAAAGAAGGATGGCACGGTGCACATGTGCATCGATTATAGAGCTCTGAACAATCTCACTATCAAGAACAAATATCCGTTGCAGAGGATAGATGATCTTTTCGATCAGTTGAGCGGAGCGAAGGTATTTTCAAAGATAGACTTGAGGTCAGGCTATCACCAGGTGAAGGTGAAGAGAGAAGACATACCGAAGACAGCCTTTCAGACCAGATATGGCCAGTTTGAGTTTATGGTAATGCCGTTTGGTTTAACTAATGCACCGGCAATATTCATGAACTTGATGAACAAGGTATTCTACCAGAACCTTGACAAGTTCGTGGTGGTGTTCATCGATGACATTCTTGTGTATTTAAAGACCCCAAAGGAGCACGAAGAGTACATGAGGATAATCTTGGAGACTCTCAGGAAGAAGGAGTTGTACGAGAAACTTTCAAAGTGTGAGTTCTTCCTTGACAAGTTTGAATTTCTTGGGCATGTGGTGACGGGTGACGAAATCTCAGTTAACCCAAAGAAGATCGAGGCAGTGGAGTCGTGGGCTACCCCCAGTTCAGTAGCTGAGATCAGGAGTTTTCTCGGGCTAGCAGCATACTACAGGAGGTTTGTACAAGAGTTCTCCAGGATTGCAGAACCAATGACTAGGCTGACCAGGAAAGATATGAATTTTGTCTGGACGGAGGATTGCCAGGACGAATTTGATGAGCTGAAGAAGAGATTGACGACAGCCCCAGTTTTGACGTTGCCATCAGGGACAGGTGGTTGCACTATCTACAGTGATGCTTCAGTAAAGGGTTTGGGTTGCGTTCTTCAGTAGCACGGGAAGGTAATTGCCTATGCTTCTAGGCAATTACACCCTCATGAAAAGAACTACCCCACCCACAATTTGGAGTTGGCAGCGGTTATCTTTGCTCTAAAGTTGTGGAAACACTATCTGTACGGAGAGCGTGTGGAGATCTTCACAGACCACAAGAGCTTGAAGTACGTATTTACACAGAAGGAGCTGAATATAAGGCAGAGGAGGTGGTTGGAGTTGATGAAGGACTTCGATATCTTATTATAGTACCACCCAGAAAAGGCTAACGCAGTCGCCGATGCCTTGAGTAGGTATCCGATGGCTATGTACTTGACGATAGATAGACATTAGTTGGCTGATCTGGAAAGCTTGGGAATTGAGTTGCTAGTTCCCGATATCAAGATTCAGTTATGGGGATTGCAGATAAAGTCCGAGCTGATGGACAGAATCAGAGCTGCGTAGTATGATGATGAGGCTCTTAGGAGTATCAGGGCACAGGTTCGGACAGGATTGTCAAACGACTTTACTATTGCAGATGATGGGTCTTTACGGCATGGCACGAGGATGTGTGTGCCAAGCGGGGAGCTGCGTGATGAGGTTTTACAGAAGGCACACCGCTCTCAGTACTCGATGCATCTCGGTGCCAACAAGATGTATCGAGATTTGAGGGAGCACATATGGTGGTATGATATGAAGTGCGAGGTAGCACGCTTCGTATCCCGGTGTCTAGTGTGCCAGCAGGTAAAGGCAGATCAGTAGAGGCCAGGTGGATTACTTCATCCTTTACCTATCCCAGAGTGGAAGTGGGAGCACTTGACCATGGATTTCATTTCAGGGCTTCCACGTTCTCTAGGAGGAAAGAACGCAATTTGGGTCATCGTGGATAGATTGACCAAATCAGCCCACTTCTTACCCTTCAAAGTGGGCACATCGACGGAGAGGCTAGCTGAGATGTACGTGCGGCAGATTGTCAGATTATATGGGGTTCCTGTGAGCATCATCTCGGATCGTTATAGTCGTTTCACTTCCCACTTATGGAGGAGTCTGCAGGCTAGCTTGAGCACTCAACTCAAGTTCAGTACCGCATACCACCTTCAGACAGACGGGCAGTCTGGAAGGACTATTCAGACTCTCGTGGATATGCTACGCACTTGTGTTCTAGATCTCGGAGGTTCTTGGGAGGATTATCTACACCTGGTAGAGTTTGCTTATAACAACAGCTACCAGGCCAATATTGAGATATCACCATTCGAGGCTCTATATGGATGATGTTGTCGCACATCGTTATCTTGGGATGACGTGGGAGAGAGAGCCTTGTTAGGACCAGAAATGGTCGTAGATGCAGCAAAAAAGGTTAAACTCATCAGAGACATACTGCGAGTGGCACAGGACAGACAGCGGCATTGGGCCGACAGCCATCGTAGACCCCTAGAGTTTCAGGTATAGGTTTATTATTATTCTGGCTTGTGATTATTTTGTTTAGATTACGTGTTAAGATTATTTTGTTCTAGGTTGGCGATCTGGTGTTCCTACGAATTTCTCCGACACGGGGCACGATTCATTTTGGTGGAGGCGGGAATCTTAGTCCATGTTACATCAGACCTTTCGGTATTTTTGCGAGGGTCGGTACAGTAGCCTTTAGACTAGGCTTGCTACCTGTACTAGAGGGCGTGCATGACCTGTTCCACGTGTCACAGCTGAGACGGTACGTGGCAGATCCTAGTCACGTACTAGATTACTCGGAGATCGAGGTTGGTCCGACTCTCAGCTATCCTGAGCAGCCCGTAGAGATCTTCGATCGCAGAGAGAAGGTGTTGCAAAACCAGACTATTCCTTTGGTTCGTGTTGCATGGAGACATAACTCTCCAAGTGAGTCAACCTGGGAGAGAGGACGAAATGCGCGAGCAATACCCGTATCTCTTCGAGACTTGAGGTATAATTCCTTGTCTGATTTTATTCTTGTTCTAGTTCAATTCAATTTCGAGGACAAATTTTTTTTTAGGAGGGTAGACCTGTCACTACCATATTTCTAGAATAGGGCTTTATTGCCAATTGCCATATTTATTTTATTGTGTTAATATAATGTATGGTATGTTTATTATATAAATTCTTGAGGTTCTTTAATGCATGGGTTAATGGGCTAGACCTAAGAATCCATTAGATAAACCCTTGACAAATCCCTATTTTTTTAAATTAGCATTTAGTTAAACCCTCAATGTATGACTAAACCCCTTTAATTATTTAGTTCTTCATGACAAGTCATAAAGGAAAAAATAGACTCTTTACATTAAAAGCCCTAACCCTAACCCTAGTCCTATATAATGAGAGGGAGCCTCCCTCAAGCCTCTTCATTCATGAAGAAAACCCTAAGAATAGCCTCCATTTAGAAATCATCTTCCCTTCCTCAAATTTCAGGATTTCTAACCCTAGAAACCCTCATTCCTTCTCCATCAAGAGAGACCTTGGAGCTTGGACCAAGGAGGCTTGGAGAAAGAGAAGCTACATTCGGAATCCATCTCCCAATAGATGAAAATCCAAAATAAAACCTAATTTAAATTTTTTTTAATTGTTGTTTGGCCATTAGGAGCCCACCATTTGAATTAGGAATGACTCTTGTGGTTGCATGAGGATTTTTTATGTAGTCATAGAGGATTTTGGGATTTTGTGATCTTATGATACATTTTTCCCCAATTTTTTGTAGCCCTAATTATAGGGATATGTATTCTTACATGTTTGCATCATATACGTAGAGGTTTGGTTTTGATTTATGGTTTTAAGTTTGGGTATTCATGAGTAATCATGTGAATCCATTTTTCAGCACACTAAGTGTTTGATGATATGTTTAGTATGGTGAATACCTATTTAATCTAATCTAATCTTGCATATTTTGATGTACAATATATATATATATTCACGTATGTGCATTGATGGATTTGTGTCATTTGGAGAGGGAATACACCATAGGGAGGTCGTCACTGTGTAGTCGGGTTCTTCACTGTGATTGTGTATCAGGTTGCTATGTGCATTAGGGAGATTCAAATGTATCATTCGAGTATGAGTTGTTGAGGCCTATCGTGTGGGTCTGTGAGTATGTATCAGAGTGTCTCAATGAGTGAGTTGTGACACTGGCACTGTGGTTTAGTATATTAGTGTCAGTGTGGGGGCTTTAATTCAGTGGGTGAGTGAGCAGCACAGCTAGGGAGGGATAGAGTATCGGGTATCCACTACTGTGCAGTAGAAATTGCTTTGAAAGAGTATAGTTTTCACTGTGAGCACATGCATGTGCATCAGTGTGTATGAGCAGTTAATTTCAGTGGTGTGCCAAGGAGGAGCAAATTGATGTGTTAATATGATTGTGTCTCCAGGTGTTCACTGCAAGAGGGTTTCATACAGTGTCAATCCCAGTATATGTGAGGTGACTGTATTTAGTGTCAGTGGTAGTGTGAGTGAGGGAATTCAGTACAATAAGAATCAGGTTCAGCATAGTGAGTAATCTGTGAGTGTAGATTATAATAATAGCAGTAGCAGCTAGTATATCAATACACTTATTTAATGCATGTTGTTGTAGTAGCTAGTAGGGGTTTAGTGAGTATCAGCATTGGGGAAATATGAGAGTCTTAAACAGATAACTTTGGCTCTCTAAGTTACAATTATGTACTTCTTTAACTCAGTCTTTGCACTATGTCAGTGTTGTGGTGATACTGAATGTATCGAGTTTAGGTGCATTATGGTTGCATTGTTTAAGTGAGTTTTGTTTTAGTCAGTGTGTATCAGTGTCTATGTGAGTTCAGTTTTTCTCAGTGAGAAGTTGGTATCAGGGGTATTCGAGTGAGGTATCACTCACTACTGTGCAGTAAGCAGCACAGCTGGAGGGGGTCTTAGAGTATTATGTAGGAGTGAGAAAACTGTGAGTGAGTACACAGTTTCAGTTTTCATTCAAAAACTGAACTGTGGCTACCTTGGTACTTTTGAGTTCTGATACTGTGTTATGTGTCTTGATCCCTATGACTTATCAGTTATCATTTAACAACTGAGCTGTGTAATTGAGTTTCATTGAGTGCAGGTGATGTGTTTAATACCAAGTGGGGTATCAGTCGTAGGTTATGTTCAGAATTAGGTTCACTATCTGGTATAGGTGTGATATCTGTGCAGTAATGCACATCATACAGTCAGGTATGTGTTGTATTAGTTGGAGTATCAGTGAATGGTTGAGAGTACTACCTGTTTGATCCTGCCAGTAGTCATATGCTTGTCTTAGTTTAAACCATGCATGTGTGAAGTTTGAACAATTTCAGACTATGAAACTGTGAATGGTTTATTAAATCAGTTATTTTGGATCGATGCTATGTATCAGCTCTTAGCTAGGAACTAGAAGCCCTGTGCTCAGTTGGGGAGAATTAGGTAGCAGCAGTGTATGGTTTTACAGTTAGTGCACAGCCAAGGTCTCAGTTGGAGACTTGGTGTCAGTTGGTTTTAAGTTGCCATTTTGCATATTCAGTTCAGTTTGGACACTTGGTATCAGTTGGGTCCAAGTTGAGGTAACAGTTATAATTAGGATATAGGTACTAGGATGTCAAGTCATGGGTTAAAGTAGAACTAGGATCAAGTATTAAGTCTAGCTAAGGTATTTGGGGTTTTTTTGTTAGTATAATGGATAGCTATGGTAATAATATATAGTTAAGGTAATACCTAGATAAAATAGGTATAGAGGTGTTATGAGCGCACCCTAGTGTTCATAACTTAGAATGACAAATAATTAGCTAGTGTGAGACTAGTATTGACCAGTAGACCTTAGTATGACCTAGAAATCTCGTATTTAATTAGTTAATCATGCTCATTCCTTTAATTCATTTTTTTTATATTGATATTCCATATTTATGTCATTGTGATCCCGCCTTGGACATTGATCCTCATACCTTCCTCAGGACCACAAGCGAGTACATTCTCTGACAGTTTTTATTTTGTTGATTAATTCTATAATTCTAGTTTTATAGTATACTTAATTCTGACACTGTGGATACACGGGTTAACATCATAGATACCTGTCATGGGGAGTCGTGATTGAAATCCATCGTGCTTGCTGGGGATGGGGAAATATTAGCAGATTATGTGATCATACCCCACCTTACATGCATCATAGCTCACCCCACACATCATGTTGGGTGTAGCCTGACCATTTATATGCCTCATATCATGTTATATATGATCAACCTGACTATTGCTCGCATCATAGCTAACCAGATGGTTAGCCTGACCTCACATGTATCAAAGCCAATCATATATAACAACCCTGATCTCGTCCCAAGTCGATCACATAATAAACTGATATTTCAAACACATAGCCAGATATTTATTCTTTATTTCAGTTCACTTGTTCTAGCTTTCAGTTATTGCTAGATGTACTATTGCTTATTACATACTCTCCAGTATTCCATACTTCCACTATTACTTTCATCTTGTATTTCCGTACACTGTTTTTATAGTTTTGTCAATATAAATGAAACTGCTATTTAGTGCTTGTGCTTCGCTCCAATCCTGACTGGATAACATTTTTCAGAGGACTTGGAGGACTTCTGTCCTACCCACTATGGCCCGGGCACAGAGGAAGATTTAGTACCAGAAATCCTAGAGGAATTCCTTACCTTAGAGGAGACACCACCTACATGCATTTAGATTATCATATTTATGTATCATTGTTCTAAAACTAAAACTTGGGTTGTATTTATTGTTGAGACTTTTTGGTGGACAACTAGACTCTAGACTTGTGTTGTATTTGTTTATGCTTAACTTTTGTCAGTACTCTTTATCCTTATATCTCGTCGTGCCATTTATTTTCCAATAGTCTTTGTGATTTAGTATATATTAAATTGTTGATCAATGTATTATCATTGTCCTCCCTATGGAGTTGAGATCATTGACAGGTTATGAGTTATGTTTGATAGTCTTGAGACCTAGACAACGTTCTACTACCGATGCTGCGGCGTAGGCTGGACGTACCCACGGCTCATGCCCAATTCTCGGGTGCGGGTCGTGACACGATTTTAGTGCTGCCGGTGCTAATACGGCCTCTATTTCTACTGGAAGTGGAGATGCTTGGCCAGTCCCGCACTAGCACTCGTTCCTCCAGAAATATCGTATCCTATCTTAGGCATGAGGTCCAATCATCCTTAGCAATCTGGGCATTCATCAGAATGCCCTCAAAGGTAGCAGTACGACGTCCAGAAGTACGATACTTGATTGATGAATTCCCTCAAAGGTAGCAGTACGACGTCCAGAAGTACGAGACTTGATCTCTCTCATCAGCCCCTTCCTGAACTTCCGGGCTTGGTCTCCTGGGCCCCGAATCATCGACGGTGCAAAATGACTCAAGCTACAAAACTCTGTAGCGTACTCGTAGACCGACATGTTCCCTTGGACCAAGTCATGGAACTGACTCTCCAAGGCTCCCAGGGCCACGTCGGAAAAGAACTTCTCCTTGAAAAGCTCCTTGAAAGCCTCCCAAGTAAGTCCTCTAACAGTAAGTCTCGGCTCCATACGATACCAATTCAACGCGATATCGAACATCTGGCTACCGGCGGCCCCGATCTGCAGAATCTCCGAAATATGCGCCAAGCACAAGTTTCGCTCTATGTCCTCCAGCCAGTCATTGGCATAAATTATCCCTCGACGCCCTTGAACACCCGAGACATCATCCTATTGAAGTCCACTATAGTGCCTGACATCTAGTGTTGCTGGCTAGGATGCTGCTGCTGTTGTGCGACTCTCTCCACAGCCTGGAGAGCCACCTGATGAGCATTCTCCATGCTCTCCCTCATTAGCTCCATCTGTGCTTCGTGTGCCTCTGCCTGCACTCTCTGCACCTCAGCATGAACTCGCTGAGCCTCTGCTGACGTCCTCTGAGCATCTACTATGCCCTGGATCAGTACGAACATATGTGCCTCATCAATGGGCATACCTTCAGAAAATGGAGTCGGTGGTGGAGGAAGGTGCTCCGTAACATCCGAGACAACCCTCAGAATATGTGGGGGAGGAGGACCCCTAAAAACTACTGAAACCTCCATATAAATAGGTGAAATAGGAGGAACTCCAGTTGTCTGGGTGTCAGGTTGAGAGGTGGCAGATCTCTCTGAAGTTGTGGGTCCCAATCTCAGCGACCTAGACTTCAGTGGCATCTTGAAGACAGACCGAAAAGAATCAATTAAGGCAACATATACGATATCATCAAAGAAGGACAGTAGAATTTAAAGGAAACAATTATTCAGAATAGTATTATAAAATTAGAAATTTCCTAGTTGTGATTGAGCAAACTCTTAACCTAAATCATATTTCTTAAAGCAGGTTCATAGCAATACTCTAAGTAAGCACTACTATGACATCGCTCTAATTGCAAATTTAGACCTGCATGGGCCACCACTAAAATGTGTCGTGACCCACAACCAAAATTTGGGCATGAGCTATGGGTATGTTTAGCCTACGCCGCAGCATCGGCGGTAGAACGATGTCTAGGTCTCAAAACTACTAAACATAACTCACAAAAGAACTTGTCAATGATCTCAACTCCAAAACGAGGACAATAAATAATTTATTTGATCATCAATTCATAAGATACTCAATCACAATAACTATAAGAAAGTAATTGGTACGGTAAGATATAAAAGATAAGGAAGTTCTGACATAAGTCTAGCACACAACCCAAATACAACAATAATCTAGAGTCTAGCCATCCCAACATAAATAGTCTCAACATAATACAATCCAAATCTCAAGTTAGAATAATTTAATACATAGATAACTAGACCACGAAGATGTCTAAACAACTGTGGGTGGTATCTCCTCTAAGGAGAGTGACTCCTCTGTAATCTTCGGTATGTAGTCTCCCTCTACTTCTGGGCCATAGTGAGTAGGACAGAAATCCTCGAGGTCCACTGAAAAATGTTATCCAGTCAGGATTGGAGCGAAGCACAAACACTAAACAACAATTTCAATTATATTGACAAAAACTATAAGACAGTGTAAGAAAATACATGATAAAGAAATACTAAAGAGACACATAATCAGCAATAGTACTAACTAGTAATGAACAGATATATGTGAATGCTAAAAATGAGTGAACTGGAATAAAAATAGAAATTCTAGCTAAGTGTTATAAAATATCACTTTACTATGTGATCGGCTTGGGACTAGATCAGGCTTGTTATATATGATTGTCTATGATACATGTGAGGTCAGGCTAACCATTTGGTTAGCTATGATGCGAGCAATAGTCAAGCTAATCATATATAACAGGCTATAAGACATGTAAAAGGTCAGTCTACACCCAACGTGATATGTGGGGTGAGCTATGATACATGTAAAGTGGGGTATAATCACATAATCTTGCTAATATTTCCCCGTTCCCAGCTAACACGATGGATTCCAATCTTGACTCCTCATGAGAGGTATCTATGATACTAGCCCGTGTATCCACAATGTCAGAATCAAGCATACACTACAACTAGAATCATAGTAATAATCAACATAATAAAAAATGTCAGAGAATATACTAGCCTGAGTCCTGAGTAAGGTGTGTCTCTCGAGACCCAAGCTGGTATCACACAGACCTATATATGGTACGTTGCATCAATACAAGGTTCTGGAATAAAAATAAGTTAAACTGATGCAATTCTAAGTTATAAAGCCATTTCTAAGTCAAACCGACTATTTCTGGGTCATATGAGTCCAACTTTAGGATATTAAATCTACATACTATGAAACTAAGCTACACTATCCCATCTAAGATACTATGAGACACACAAAAGACCGTATCCTAAGATACGCAAGTTTTGAATATAAAAATAGTAATTTATATAGAGTTATAAGTCAATATATATAGTATCTTAACTAATCAATAAAATTTGGATACTTTGGCCTTACACCAATGCGTATCGCACTACCACACACCAATCTCGGTACTCAAACCCAATACCTTGGTATCGACCCATTACCTTGATATTCCAAGGTAATTCAAAACCTCATTTATAGCTAGTATATAAATAACCCTATATACCAAACTATATGCTAACATATACTAAGTACTATAATATATATCAATACAATACATAGATATTAACTACAATACAATACAAACATAGTTACATATAGTTACTAAACTAATTATTTATCTAACTATCAATCATAACCTATATATACTTGTTTACCTATTTAGCTAACTATCAACATAATCAAATATATATAACTAACTATCTATTTATACTAACTAACTATTATACTAACCAACTAGACTGAACCAAATACCCAAACTCATGCTAACCCAAATAGCTTGACTGATACCTGGAACTGAACACTGATACTGATACTGCAGATACTGTTGTGTAGATATGCTCCCTGCAGAAACTGTGCTCGAGACTGATCTGTGCAGTTGGCCACTGCACAGTGCTCCCTGCAGTTGGACCTCACCAGAAACTGCACATTACCCATGAAGCTGCAACTGCTACTATTCTGAACTTCCCCTTCAGGTGAGCTATATGAGCATTATTGTAACTGATACTTCCCTGCTGTTGAATACAATTTCTCCCTGCCTGACTGCTCACTTGCACTGCAGTGGCTCCTCACCTTGCTGCACATTGCATACAGCTGCAGTTGCATTGAGAATGCTGTACATTAGTATGCCCGAGCCTTGCTGCACATGCTTGCTCCTTATTGTTAGATGAGCCACACACTGTCTGAAATGCCACTGTGCACGAGGAAACTGCACATTTCAATTGCATTAAGGGTGCACCTGCTCTTCCCCTTTTGTGGCTAATGTGCCCGAGTTGCTCTCTCACATACACACATAACCACATAGCACACATACACATACATATATACCAATCTATATATAATCAATCTCTATATATACCTATATATACCTATATATATTGATCAATTTGACCTACACGTACCCAATTATTGACACGACACTAGTCACAACAAACAATCACATATCATATTGATCAATTTGACCAATTGACAAACACCACATGTGCCAATCTCGAAATTCTCCCAAAATTGACATAAAAATATACATAACTTCCACCCTAGGTCTCCTATGAACCTAAGACCAATCCCTATGGGTAGCCTATGTATGTGGGATAGTTTCTCATGGTTAAATCTCATATTTAGAACCTAAAAAAAGGAAAAAAAACAGAATGTACCTATTGGGATATGGATTCCCAATAAAAAACTCTAAATATTAAAATATAGCTCCTCCTTATAGATCTTGGCCTCCTTCTTATTGATCCTTGCTTTCTTCTTATAGATTCATGTTGTAGTAGCCTCAAATAAAGAATAGGGAAGGAATTTGGGAAGAAATTTGTGAGAGAATGGTGAGGGAATGAAGAAATTTGGAAAGGGAGAAAACTAGATCTAATTGGAAATGGAAAATAAAATGAGGGAGACACTCTCTCTCCTCCTAATGTGGTCGACCATATACCCCCTCCCTAAAGCAATGTAAATGGTTTCACTAATTAATCCATCTTCCTAATCTATGGGCCTAATTATTGGGCTCAATCTAAACCAAAATAAATTATTGGGTTCATGCATATAGCTTAATTAGTTAGGTCCACTACACAAGTCCAAAAATAAATACTACATCTAAAAATCAATAATTAATACAATAAATAATTAATCACATGCACAATATTTAAATACAATACTACTAAAATCAAAATACTCATGTCAATTACCAAATTACCCTTGATTGAAAATATGAGGGTGACAATCCAACCCACCTTAGAAAAATTTCGTCCTCGAAATTAAGGAAGAAACTAACTACCAAAAGCAAACAATACAATGCAAGAAAGAATTATACCTTAAGGTTCGAAGAGATACGGGTACTGCTCGCATATTTTGTCATCTTTATCCCAGGTTGACTCGCCTGGAGAGTGATGTCTCCATGCAACACGAACCAAAGGAATAGTCTGGTTCCGCAATACCTTCTCCCTATAATCCAAAATCTCTACGGGCTGCTTAGGATAGCTGAGAGGACCAACTTCGATCTTCGAGTGATCTAGTACGTCACTAGGATCAGCCATGTACCGTCTCAGCTGCGACATATAGAATACATCATGTACTCCCTCTAGTGCAGGCGGTAAGTCTAGTCTATAGGCCACTACACCGACCATTACAAGAATACCGAAAGGTCTGATGTACCATGGACTAAGCTTTCTGCCTCCACCAAAGTGAATCGTGCCCAGTGTCGGAGAAATTCATAAGAACACCAAATCGCCAACATAGAACAAAAGTAGCCTTAACACGCAATCTAAAAAAAAAACAATCACAAGCAAAAATAATAAAATCTATACCTCAAACTCCAAGGGTCTACGGTGGCTGTCGGCCCAAAGCCGTTGTCTGTCCTGTGCCACTCGAAGACTATCTCTGATGAGTTTCACCTTTTTTGCTGCATCCACGACCATCTCTGGTCACAACAAGTCTCTCTCACTGACATCATCCCAAGATAACGGTGTACGACACCTCTGTCCATATAGAGCCTCGAATGGTGATATCTCAATACTGGTCTGGTAGCTGTTGTTGTAAGCAAACTCTACCAGGTATAGATGATCCTCCTAAAAACCTTCAAGATCTAGAACACAAGTGTGTATCATATCCTCGAGAGTCTGAATAGTCCTTTCAGACTGTCCGTCTGTCTTGGGGTATTATGCAGTACTGAACTTGAGCTGAGTGCCCAAGCTAGTCTGTAAACTCCTCCAAAAGTGGGAAGTGAAACGACTATCCCGATCCGAGACGATGCTCACAGGAACCCCATGTAATCTGACAATCTATCACGCATACATCTCCGCTAGCTTCTCCGCCGATGTACCCACTTTGAATGGTAAGAAGTGGGCTAATTTGGTCAACCTACCCACGATGACTCAAATTGCTTCATTTCCTCATGGAGAACGCGGAAGCCCTGAAACGAAATCCATAGTCACATGCTCCTACTTCCATTCTGGAATGGGTAAAGGCTGAAGCAATCCATCTGGCCTCTGTCTATCCGCCTTTACCTACTGGCACACTAAACATTAGGATACAAAGCGTGCTACCTCGCGCTTTATACCATACCACCATACGTGCTTCCTCAGGTCTCGATACATCTTGTTGGCACCTCAATGTATCAAGTACTGAGAGCGATGTGCCTCTTGTAAAACCTTATCGTGCAGCTTCCCGCTACGCACACATATCCTAGTACCATGCTGTTATGACCCATCATCAGCAATAGTGAAGTCTTTTGATAATCATGTCCGAACCTGTGCCCTGATACTCCTCAGAGCATCATCATTATAATGTGTAGCTCTGATTCCGTCCATCAGCTCAAACTGTATCTGCAATACCCATATCTGAATCTCGATACCGGAAACTAGCAACTCAATTCCCAAGCTCTCAAGATCGGCCAACAAGTTTATGTCTGTAGTTAAGTACATAGCTATCGGATACCTGCTCAAGGCATCGACGACTACATTGGCCTTTCATGGGTGGTACTACAATGAGATGTCGAAGTCTTTTATCAACTCCAACCACCTACTCTACCTCATGTTCATCTCTTTCTGTATGAACACGTACTTCAAGCTCTTATGGTCCATGAAGATCTCCATACGCTCTCCGTACAGATAGTGTTTTCGCAGCTTTAGGGCAAATATACCTGATGCCAACTCCAAATCATGGGTGGGGTAGATCTTTTTATGAAGACATAATTATCTGGAAGCGTAGGCAATCACCTTCCCATGCTGCTGAAGAACGCAACCCAAACCCTTTCCTGAAGCATCACTGTAGATATTGAATCCACCTGACCCCAATTGCAAAGTCAATACTGGAGTTGTCGTCAATCTCTTCTTTAGCTCATCAAATATGGCCTGACAATCCTCCGTCCTGACGAAATCCAGATCCTTACTGGTCAGCCTAGTCATCGGCTCTATAATCCTAGAGAAGTCTTATAAAAACCTCCTGTAGTAACCTGCTAGTCCAAGAAAACTCCTGATCCCAGCTACTGGACTGGGAGTAGCCCACGACTCCACTGCCTCGATCTTCTTTGGGTTAACTGAGATCATGTCGCCCTTTGTGGTAGCCAATGCAGGTTGAGAGCATATTGTCTCGGTTATATTGCTGTACCGAGCAAGCCTGTGCATAAGATTAAAAAATAGGATCGTATCCAATTATTTAATCACCGCCTTTGATTTTATTTCGCACTTATTTGATAGCTTGTACTACATCTTGCTTGATCCTTTCACAACGTTAATCTTATCTTTTCCTTCATGCTTAATAGGGGTTCGAAAGATAACTTGTACTAGGTATATACACTCTATTATTCAATAACACTATTAGTTAAATTATTATAAGTTGGGTAGTATGCCTCATAACCTAGTAACACATAGTCCTATTGCCCCATTAATAAAGTGTAATTGAATGACACCAACTATAGGCTTGCATAAGAAGATAGTGTTTATCTAGACTGTAGAACTTATAGGCCCATACCCCCATTTGATCGACTATAGACTTAGACAAGGACTTAGTATGACAACAGTAGAGGCACAATACCGGTCTTCTTGGTGAACTTAAATTATTTGTACCTTCCCTCATCATAATCCAGCATACCTATATTTTTTGTACTACCTCGACTTATGCTTCTATTATAGCCTATTTTATAAGATAATTATTTTATCGAGCTTGTTCATGCCATATGTATTATTGGGGGCCCACACTAATACATTATCTAAATCAGAGTCAATGTATTATGGTCTGATCAACCTTAATGCACTTGGTTTACCCTTCACATAACTACTTTACGTGGATTGAGATATAGTTGACTCAGCTTGTTAGACGAACATACTTGCCCTCTAGATATGTTTGAGCATATCATATTAGGTACATAATTGTTCTGATATGAACATGTGAATAGGAATTTATCAAAATAAGACTTCAATTCACAACTGCCCTAACAACTCTGTTTTGAATTCTTAAAATTGTCTTGAACCCCGTACTAGTATTCTATCACCACCTTCTTGAATCTTTATTATTGTTTTACATCTTCCCCTATTTTGGAAAGATGAACATTTATGCTTGGTATGTTTGATACACGGAGAGTACTAGATATACCCCACAGGCCAATCACGTTACTTTGTGACTATCTTTTATAATTAAGGGCATATCATAATGTGATATATTTGGTGTTTTAACAAGGTGGCATATCCATGATGCTAATGGATGACACGCGTAGCAATAGTAGTATTCTCTCCTATTACCATCTCGTCCTCTTGGGTGGCTTATCTCTATCCATTCCTTATCTCGTGCTTAATTCTTCCTATCATAGTTGTATCTTTTCGTGCCATCATAAATTATTGATTTACTTCAACCTCACCCTTATTTTGTTAGTTAAAAATATAACCGGGTTAGTAATGATTAATAACTAAAAGATGAGTTCATAATAATAACCCTTGTGTTTATGTCCTATAATAATATATGCATTCTTTTATTATTTTTAAACCTTAAGTAGCATCCTTTAGTCTAACAGAAAATTAGTGGGATTGTTGAAATAGTTCATACTTCAAATAGTTTTATCAAGTTAGTCAAGACCTTAACTGTTGCCCTAAAACTTAGACTAAACTTAGGAAAGATTTGAAGGCACTTGTTACGAACTGATGACTATGACAAATCGCTGGCAAAGTAGCGACAGCTGCAGCTAGACCATTATAGTAGAGTAGTCGAAGTATTTGCAGACATACTGGTCAGGTGGCATGGCAGTATTAGACTACGATACTTGACGGTTACAAAAAAAATTATGGTTATGAGATTCCAGACAGGTATTCCAAAATTCTCAACCTAATGGATAAATTCTTCTTACAACCTAGACAATAGCCTTAAGAGACTTTGACTACTAGTAGAATCCTTGTAAGTTGGGTAGTGTAGACGAGTTAGAAATAGAATAGTGTATGGGCAATAAATAAAAAAAAATATTAGGGTAGTTGACCATGACTTTTAGGAAGTACTGCTAGATAACAATGAAGTGTAATAGCTATAGTGATTTATTATGAATATGGGTTAGTGTTAATTTCGAGGACGAAATTTTTGTAAGTTGGGTAGAATATAAAATCCCATATTTTTTATATTATATTTAATTAATTAATTACTTAATTTATTTATATTATTTTTTAGTAACTAGAAAATATATTTATTGATTTAATTACCTAGATATATTAATCATTTAGAATTATTGCACAAAAATCATTATTTTTATTTTAGAAATCTTTGTGGAAGAGTGATGGATTTTAGAATTTATTTTCGTGGTACAAATGTATTTTTCTGGATTTTTATACCTTAAATATATATGAAAATAATATATAGTTATTATATAATAATAATAAGGATTAGTTGTAATAATAATAATAATAATAATAATAATAGGAGTAATAATAATAATTCTAGTAATAGTATTAATGAGAAAAGAAAAAAAAAAGATGAAATGAGACAAGAAAAGAAAAAGAAAATTTCTTAACTCTCTTAAATCCCTAATCCAACCCATCAATACCTTAAACCCCCCTAACCCAGATCTAAACTAACGCCCCCCCCCCCCCCCCCCCCCGTGAGCCCGCTGCTCACACTCGCGCCCAAGTGAATCCCCCGCCCCCTCTCTCTCGATCTTTATATATATATATATATATATATATATATATATATATATATATATAATATATATATATATATATATATGTGATACCTCTAACCCTAACCCTAACCCTAGCTCCTACTCCTCGACCTCCGCCTTCGCGCCGCCGGAGATCTCCGTAGCCGGCGTCCGCCGGCGCGACTGCAACCGCGCAGCGTACACCCGCAAAATTGACAGCGAAGACCCCTCCTTCACGCGATGTTTCCCGCCTCCTCGCTCGACCAAATTCAGATTCGTCTTTGCCGGTATGATCAACGCTTATCCCTCTCTAAATCCCTTTAATTAGTTCCCATCGAGCAACGTGATTAACCAGGTAGAAATCGATGGCAAGTTTAGGAAAAATCATATTTTAAACAACAATAAAACTACCCCATCGACCTATGTTCCGAGGCCAATATCTCCTAAAGCAGATATCCAAATCGAGATCTACCTTTTTTTGTGAGAAGCCTATATAACCGAGATCAGACCCTGTTAATTAGTTTATTTTATTATGTGTTACAATCAGAAGTAAATTAGGTTAAAAATTCAGAAAAACTTATTTTCGAAACACAAAGTTGTGATACGTAGCACGCCACGCCAAATAGAACCGCCCCATCGCATACCAATTGTCCAAAAGGCGTGCATGGTATGTCCTGACGTGTGGGCTTTCGCGGAAACTGATTTGGACGTGTGTGCGCGTCAGAATCACCCTGTATCCGTAAAAAGGCCATGTATTACGACTTTTGTAAAACACCGCACCATTTAGTGTACGCTTATCAGAATGTGACAAAACTTGTGCCATTGGATTCATGGTATCACGCTGGTCCTGTGACCCACGTTTCATGCGATTCTGGATAGTTGACCAAACCACCTATTTGTGGGCCCTACGGTTGACTTTTTAGGCGAATTTGTGTTCGGCTCACCGGAATCAAAAATTGGACATAACATTGAGTTCGTATTGACGTTTAAAATTTATTTGACCTATAATTTGTCCCATTTAGAGATCATTACCTCTGACACGTATTTCGATAAAAGTGGCCCACATTTGGACCTACTTTGACCCAAAATAACCGTTTTGTTCCAATGTCTTAATTGGACGAAAGGGTAGTATTTTCTAGCTATCTCGCTTATTCTGGGAATATTGGTGATGTTTATTTCAGCATCCGAAGACGTTTGTTCAGATGCCATAGTTTTTGATCTATTGCGCTTGATGTTTGGACGCTTACACTTTGCAGCTTTCTTGCCAGGCAAGTATACCTTGCCAAATTGCTTACAATACTTTGCATGCTTATTATATTTCTATATATTCATTGCATGTGTGTTTTCTTTCAGTCAAAATTATGTATTATATATGTTGACACACACTTGACACCAATATCATGAGAGATGAGGACAATCAGTAGGTGTATGGGCTATAACCACTCTGGTAAATTGTAGTAACTAGCACGCACTATGGTAGTCGTGTCCGATGGTCGCTACCCTCACGGTATGTCGGCTGATAGAGTCATGATGGTCGCTACCCTCGCGGTATGACGGCTGATGATGTCCTTGATGTGTGTGTGAGTTGTGAGATTAGATAGAGTAGCCTACCCTTACCCATACGTCGAAAAGTTGTCCTCATTATGCATTCATATAGATTGTCTTGTACAGCGTACTTATATATTTTCTGTATATTATGCATGTTTGTTGTATTCAATTGGCATGCTTCTATGTATCTTGTTATGTCCTTCTGATGACCTGGTCCCTTTCAAGGTCTAGACGATCATGGTTATTCGTAGGAGCGCGGATCAGGACTTGCTACTTATCCTTCAAGGAGGTCTTCTCTTCGAGTCTCATTATTCATTAGATAATATTATTATTGTGGTTACTTTTATATTCCAGTTTGGTAGTAGATTTTTTTCCACCCGATTATCATTCTTTGATACTTCATATTAAGATTCAGTTACATAGCTGATTGATTGGTTATTCATTTATATTTGATTCTGTGGATGAGATTTAGTTATGCCCTGTGACTTGTGATAATTTATGCCACTCATGAATTATTATTATTCATAATATAACGTATGTATCTGTTATAGTTTCCATATATTAGAGTCTCCATATTCATACAACTGACATGGTTACGTATTCCTAGTCCTACGTATTTGGGACTGGGGCGTGACACCCTTCCCCACATGCCCAAGGAATTCAACCATGTCAAGGAAGAACTCGTACTTTGAAAGCTTTTCATAAAGCTCCTCTTTCCTGAAAGTCTCCAAAACCATCCTCAGATGCTCTTCATGCTCCTCAAGGGTCTTCGAATACACAAGAATGTCATCGATGAGGGGAGATAAACTCATCATCTTTGGCAGAGTAGAAAGTCCCCAATCCTTCGACCCAGAGGAACTGGAGCCAGAACCAGCCGACAAGATGTCACTTCATCGGTACAACTCTCGAGCCAAATACCTCATCCAAAAGATGGGATACGATCTAAAAGTTGCTAAAGGCTTTAACTATGACAAAGGCCGACGGTTGTCTCTGTGTCAGTAGGCCCCTACAGGCAAGCCCAAGGATTACTACCATAAGACCAAGCATGGCTTAGGGTATGTCATGCCTCCCATAGCCCCTTAAGGCTTGTATGAAGAAGATGAGTTAAACTCTCACTCTTTAGAATCTTTCTCTTGGGACTCCGATATCAGTATCGAGGAGATGCTCAAACAAACATTGTTTGCCAATATGGTGTCAACTTACCTTGAGGAAGTCGACGATAATCCACCTAAACTCTTTGAGGTAAAACCATGGGTCCATCGTCTAGACGCACAATGAAAGATATGGTTCGAGCAACAAGAACCTCCCACTGATGACGAAGTCGTACAAGTCAATTTGAGCGACGAATTATCCCCTAAACCTATCTTCATCAGCAAGAGTTTGTCCAATAAGGATCGAGAATCCCACCTACAACTCGCCATGGAATCCATCGATGTCTTCGTCTGGAGTTAGGAAGATATGCCAAGACTGGCCCCCAAATCGTAGTCCACAAACTTAAAATCTTATCGAACGCTAAGCTGGTCAAGCAACAGCAATGGCGGTTCCGACCCGACATTATGAATGTCATCGAAGCTGAAGTCACCAAACTGATAGCTAATGGCTTCATCCGTAAAGAATAACATCCAGATTGGGTAGCCAATATCATGTCACTAGTCATAAAGAACGAAAAGATCCGGATCGGCATTGACTTTCGTGATCTAAATACGGCGTGCCCTAAGGACGAGTTTTTCTTTTCAATCACAGACATAATGATCGACAACACTTGTGGCTTCGAGCGCATATCCTTCATGGACAGCTTCTCAGGATACAATCAAATCAAGATATTTTCTGACGACGAGAAGCACACATCCATGCCCTTTAGTCTGAAGAATATCGATGCTACATAACTGCGAGCTATGAGCACCATTTTTTGTGAACATCTGTACAAGACGGTAGAGTGTTACATTGATGACATCATCGTCAAGAGTCGCTCCAAAGATGATCACCTCCGGGACTTGAAGACTGTGTTCGACCTCATGCGTGCGCACCAGCTCAAGCTGAATCCTACCAAATCCTTCCTAGGAGTCTCCAGTGGCAAGTTCCTGGGTTTTTTATAACTTCAAAGGGTATCCACGTAGACCCTGACAAGACTAAATCAATCCTTGAAATGCGCCTACCAAAGAACCTCAAAGAATTTCATGGCCTTCAAGAAAGACTGGCATACATCAGGAGGTTCATATCAAACCTCTCTGAACGTTGTCCACCATTCACTCAGCTTATATAGAAGGGAGTCTCCTTTGTCTGGAATAAAGAATGCTCGTGCGCCTTCGATGAGATTAAGGAGTACCTTATGAATTCCCCAATATTGGTGACCCTCGTTGGAGGAAGACCCTTCTTACTATATATGCAAGCAATGGATCATTCCCTCAGAGCTCTACTAGCCCAGAAAAGTGATGTCGGTCACGAATATGCCATCTACTATCTCAGCAGAATGATGTCCAATACAGAGCACATGTACAACTCCATTGAGAAGGAGTGCCTCACTTTGGTCTTTTCCATTCAGAAGACTCAGCATTACATGGAAGGACAAACTATCTATGTGATCTCGTGAGTTAATCCACTCAGGGCCCTTATGACTAAATTTGGAGAGCTCAACTCTCGCCTAGCCACTTGGGAAATACTGTCGTCACCATACGACATAGTATTTGTCCCACAAAAGGCGGTCAAAGGCCAAGCATTAGCAGATTTCCTGATAGCCTACCCTGTACTGGAAACCTTGAAGCTCTACGAGGAGATCCCAGACGAAGTGGCAGACTCAAACATGACCACAAGCTCAGAAGTCATTTGGCAAATATTCTTCGATGGTGCTTTAAGAACAGGGCCTAAAGAAAATATTGTCGCTGACGTCGGGATAGTACTGATTTTTCCATACGATCTGGTCATTAACTGCGCTTACTCCCTCACAAAGCCATGCTTCAACATTGTGGAAGAGTACAATACCCTCTTCATCGTGCACTAACTCGCTAAACAAGTGGGAGTAGACTACCTGGAAGCCTAGGTCGATTCCAAGCTGATAGTCAATCAAGTCTGAGGTGAGTGTACGAAGTCTAGAATGAAGACTTGATTCCCTACAACCAAGTCATGCTCGGCATTATCTCTACCTTTGAGGGGTTCTTCATAGAGCACGTCCCTCGATTTCAAAGTATCATAGCTGATATCCTGGCTGGCCTCACAGCCTCTTTAGATGTTCTAGTCAATACTCATGAACTGATCATCGTGGTCATTCAAGAGCTGGTTTGCCCAAAGAATAATATTTTTTTGTACCTAATATACTCAGTAAAGACAAGCACCAACTCACAAGACTGGAGACTCCCATTCATTGACTACGTAGTCTATGGAATTCTTTCCGATAACCCAAAGGAAGCCACTTCCATTAGAAGACGTTCCCTCCGGTTTTATTATGATACGGCTACCAAACTATTGTAACGCCGTCCTACGACGTCCTTCTTCTATGATGCCTATCGAATATAAAAGCGAAGCAAGCTCTCCGTGAGGCTCACGACAGGGTATACGGTGCCCAACATCCTGGACCCAAGCTACAGGACCATCTCTGGAGAATGTGTTACTATTGGCCGATAATGGTCCCGAATGCTGTCAACTACGTAAGGAAGTGCCAACCGTGCCAAATCCACGCTGCCTTCATCCATCAACCCTCGGAGTTCTTATAACCGACCATTATGACTTGGCCATTCGAAGCCTGGGGCATGGACATCAGAGAACCAATCAGTCTACCTTCGTCTAAGGGATATCTGTTCATCCTCGCTATTATCGACTACTTCTCCAAGTGGGTGGAAGTCGTACCACTCGCTGAAGTCAAAATATCAAAAATGATCAACTTCGTCAAGCATCACGTCATATCCCGCTTTGGCTTACTACGAAGGATTATTCATGACAATGGTCCATAGTTTGCAATTCATGCTTTTAATCGATTTTGCGACAAAAATTGAATTCAGGACATAGCCTCAACGTCTTACAACCCAGCAGTAAATGGTCTGGTGGAAGCATTCAACAAGACCATCTTGAAGCTACTCAAAAAATCTGTGTCATCCAATAAGTGCGACTGGAATATAAGCTGGGTGAATGTCTTTGGGCTTGTCGATCAACGGTCTGCACACCAACTAGTAGCACGTCATTCTCCTTGGTCTACGGGAGCAAAGCAGTCCTTCCCCTCGAGGTCCAAATTCTTTCACTCTGAATGGCTCTCTCCAACCGACTAACCATCAACAAAAATCAATGCCGACGGCTACAAGAGTTAGAAGCACTCAACGTGAAACGTCTCTTAGCTCAACAGCACATTGAGCTATACCAAGCGTGTTTTTCAGGAGCATTCAATAAATAGGTCAAACAGAGGACTTAGCAAGTGGGTGACCTCATCCTGACAGTAAGAAGGCCGATGGTTATGATCCACAAGACCGTCGATAAGTTCTAACCCAAATAGGAAGGTCTGTTCGTCGTAGAATATGTATTTTCCAACGGCGTCTATCGACTGGCAAAACCCAATGGAAACTTGTTCATGATGCTCATCAATGGCAAGTTCCTAAAAAAATACTATGTCTAAGGCTAGGCTTATACTTCTCTCTATCCCCAGCTGGATAATAAAGATGCATAGAGTTCCCATTCCTTGTTCATCCCCAGCAAGTGCCTATGCACGTCATTTATCTACAAGCCATTATTAGTATTCAGGAGTCCTGGATACGCAACGGATAATAGATCCTCAAAATCTCTCCAGCGGAGCAGTCCCCAGATCCATCTGCACACTCCTGTAGGGACCACCCAAACCAGTCTCGCTAAACTCTAGCCATGTCCATATTACCTCTGAAATACTACCCTAATATTTCTCCTCGGACGAGTTTGCCATGTCCATATTACCTCTGAGCAAACCTTCCGGGTTTGGCTATCGATCATCACATCCATATTACCTCTGATATCGGTTGTCATCTTAATTTATCACCCATACTTAACTCCAATTATGCCAGCTGTGTTAAGTCCACAAAATCTGCCACGTCCTTATTACCTCTGGTAGGGCTTGTCTCAAACCTATTACTTTCACTTAGGTGCACAAGAAGTAATGGGTCTACAGAACCTATCATGTCCAAATTACCTCTGATAGGGTTTCATTTTGAACTTATTACTTGCATTCTCGTACGCAAGAAGTAATAGGTCCACCAAAGTCCCCCAGTGGGACGTCCTTAAACATACTGCAATATTATACTACGTCCATATTACCTCTAGTACGATATCCAAAGTTCATACAAACAATTGCAATAAACAGGAATAGCTTTTATTTCTTTCACCTAAGAGAAACTAAAAGCGAACTACATCTAAGGAATTACCGGGTCCCCAACCCAAAGCCAAAACAAAAGGCAAAAAAAGAGATACCGAAAAAGTAAAAGAAGAGCTACTGGTGCTGCGGGTCAGAGCATAACTCTGCTATCCACTCATGTAGATGGGCGATATGGCTATCCAGGCCCACCTAGGCCCAACACTTAACCTCCTTGGACATAACCTCGGGATCCTCGTAACGAGCATAGGACTCGTGTCTGTCCTCTAGCTTATGTGCCATAACCTCAATGCCTGCAGTGTTCTGCGCTACTTGGCTCGCCTCGATTCGGATAGCCTCCTCTTTCTGCTAAGCCTCCCGCAGCCTAAACCCTAGTGCATCAAGCTCAACTTGAAGCTTTCTAATGTTTTCAGTCAGCCCCTTTTGCTAGGAGAGGCACTCTTCTCTAAGCTCACCCAGCTGATCATGCCTCTCTTATAAATTTTGGAGTCATGCTGCAAGCATTCGATAGATGAAGCAAAGAAAGCCTTCTCCATCCTCACCTTCTTTGAGAACTCATTATATTCATGGGATATCAGCATTCCCTTAACTTCCTACTGGTACTTCCATAATTCCATCAGGCATCGCTCCATCTCCACCAATTTTTGGCCCAGGGGGTCTGTCATCTAGTCAAAACCAGGGAAACCCCTTTGAGAATGGACCTGGCCCTCGACAAAGTGCGTTGCCTAAGCAACAGATTTATTACGCTCAAGCATGCCCTCGACCCCTTGCTTCAAGAACATATGGAAGCTCCGAATATAAAGTTTGACATTTTCGTCAACCTCATCCAGCGTAGCCGGAGTCAAAGGCGGCTGGATGGAGGAAGAATCCACAGGGGCAACGGGTTACGCAATGACGCTCGATGACCTAGAAGGCCTTAAAGGCGAAGTAGCAATAGAGGAGCGGCCGCCGGTCCTTCTTGCGATCCAATCCGACGCATAAAATGCCTAGAAACTTAGTAGCTGAGCAATGGATGGTGGGACAATAACGAGACTTGGGACAGGAGTATTGGAGCGTCCCGCTGCTTCGCCTCCCTCCTGTGTACCAACCCCAAACGGTATTACGGCAGTCTCGGACGATGACCCAAATACCGTAGTACCAGGAACATCGGGAACGGCCTTCCTACGACAGCTTACCACCCCGCTATCCACAAAGGCTTCTACCGTGGTGCCCCCAGCAGCAATGGTTAGGGGAGCAACCGCCGCGCAAGAAGAACTGGCAACGGTAGGAACCTCCTCCAC